>CAJUYG010001251.1:8577-90804 GCA_910591675.1 Galerucella calmariensis
TCAGGCTGTGGAGTTTACTCGAGAGCACTGAGCCTCAAGATTAAGTGGGGAATGGGAAACAATACCAGCGTGGTTCAAACAGAACTGGCTGGTATGTCAATTGCCACAAAAGAACTAACCAGAAGAGGAATTTTTGGCAAAACCATAATAATCTGCACTGATAGTAGACAGGCCCTATTAGCCTTGAACAGACAACGTGTTATATCGAGGCTAGTACTAGAGAGCCACCAAGATTTAGCTGACGTCTCGGCAGATAACAACATTATCCTGAGGTGGGTTAAAGGGCACGACAGGAGTAAAGGAAATCGCATTGCTGATTCTTTAGCCAGGGAAGCCGCTGGACTGAAAATTCTAGGACCCAGTGACACCTACGGCCTAACGACTTCGACAATTGCGGAACTAGCCAAACGTTACACCCATGCTCAATCCCTTAAGAGATGGGATGGAATCAATGGATGCAGTTTTGCCAGGATCACCCTGGGCGACCCTCGGAAGCTGGCGCAGAAGAAATATTTGGCGATGACCAGGAAAAACCTACGTTTAACAGTAGGATTTCTGACTGGTCACTGTCAACTAAGTAAGCACCTCCATACTATGGGGCTAGTGGACACACCTCTATGCAGGATGTGTGAACAGGAAAATGAAACTGTCAGGCATGTCTTATGCGAGTGTCAGGAGTTATCGTCAATAAGAGAGTGTGTGTTCGGTGAGTATTGGCCTACACCTGCCGATATGAAGGAGATGTCTCCCAGTGACCTGTCCACCTTCCTGAGAAGGACAGGATGGACAATGACCTAGGAGGACAACTCCTCGGGAGGATGTACAATGGGTCACATGTGGCTGTGAGCCTACACACTCACCCTCCCTACTCTACAGATACAGATACAGATAGCCATTCTACACAAGTAAAAGACTATACTTTCTCCACGACAAAAAAGAAATAACCTCGACCGTCCGCGCCTTATTCAACCACCACTAGGCTATAGAGCGTATTTATAAAAATGTAAAGAGTAAATACCTATATATACGTAACTCATATTTTTAATCTCAACCCTTACATTAATAAATGAAATTAATTCCAGGGGGTCTATTCACTAACAGTGAGAGCCCCTACGAGAGTACACACTTAATAAAGTGCGCATGGGAGCTCTCTTGAAATTGCAAATTATGATATAGCCCGCATGCGCACTTTATAAGTCAGAAGTCAGAAGCGATTTGCGTTCTTGGGTATATGACGTTTTGAAGAGACGATTTGATTTATTATTTTAATTCATTTTAGCGTGAATTCTGATAATGATAGAATGTGATTGGCTAACGAGAGTGGATTCATTTTATTATTCACTGGTGTGAAGAATTTATATCATTATGCAGCTAAATATGTAAAAATAATTTGTGCGTTATTATTTAGTCGTGAAGAAACAATATTATACCTGTATTATTCAGTCCTACGACTGGTTTTTGAGATACAAAACGTTAAAGGTGAAAAGTGGTTCATTTTTAATCCCAATTTCTTATAATGATGGATACTTAACAGTGATTGAAGATTATACTGTCAAGCGGTCGATTAGAATTCACGAATTAAGAGATATTCTGCTTGTAAAACTGAAACCCTACTAATTTTCTCCCATTTAATCCATTTATCATCGTGATTTATTCAAGTGTTGAATTAACAAGTCCTGAAACATTTTCAATTGAGCTTACATCAAAATAGATCGTCAATTAACATTAAATCACGTTGTATCAAGTTAATACCTGTGCAATATCCAGTTATAAACTTTTAATACTTTCCAGTAGTAGTTCATTATTCAGATCCGTGGTATGTTAGCAAATGCGATTATCATCAACTCCCCACAACTCTGTTCACATTTGTAGCATAGGATTAATACAGTTTCATGCAGAAAACACAAAATAAACATGAACTTTGCATTTTCAATTGGTCCGTATTCCGAGAATGAATTTACGAAGTTTTGATGTAATATATATTAGGAAATCTAACAACACATTCGTCTTTAAGTAAACAGCGGTTTATTAAACCTTGTTTCCAATTACTTACAGTTAATATGGAACTGATATGTATATAGGCTTAGAGCAGGGGCTCCCAACCTTTTTTTGTCTACTGCCCACTTTAAGAATAAATTATTTTTTAACGCCCCCCTTTTTAAACATACTTAAAAACCGCTAAGTACTTATAACTGATTATTGAAACGCAACTTTATAGTATTCGGACAGAGTATCCTTTATTGAAAATAAAACAAACAATCAATTCTTATATGAAAACTAATGTGAAGGTTGAATCTAATGCTGTTCAATAAGTTTGTTGATATCAGGTTCCAATTTACTCAAAAACAGCCGCAAGTCGCCACGTTCGGTAACACGCAAACGATTTCTCTTTTTAGTAAGCAGCGTTGCCACAGCACTAAATCCACGTTCACACAAATATGACGATGGGAATGCTATCAAGAATCGTTGAACAATTGACCACAATCCAGGGTACAATTGCAGGATCGGTTTTTGTAGCCAAAATTCTTGATATCCATTTTTGAACTTGATTTTTATTTCTTCGTTTGTTGTCAATTCTATAAGTTCTTCTTTCAGCTGAGGTGACATTGCTGTGTTGACATTTGAAAACGGATCCAACACCCAGTCTGGTATTTCTAAGTTTAAAATGTCCTGGTATCGTTCGGTGGAGTCAATGTGGAGGTTTTCCAAATGTTGGCAGTAGGCAACCAAGTCGTCGTTACTGCAGGATACTGATAAATTCGGAAAATTGTGAAACTCACGTCTGCCCATGTTCTTTTTGTGCAGAAGCAGTTTGGCTGCGAAAGCAGCAACGACATTTTTTGTTTTAATTAAATTTCGTTCATCGCCTTGCAGTTGGAGGTTCATGTCGTTGAACAATTCATACAGGTCTGTCATGTAAGCTATATCATTCATTAATGTTATGAGCTTGTTGCGCAGTTCTGTATCTTCAGTTTCCAAGAACTCTATCACAGAGTCAAACAGGTTGTAAAATCGAATCAGACAATTGCCTCTTGACAGCCAACGAACTTCAGTATGAAGCAACAAACGGTTGAAATCTTCGTCATTAGTAACACAAAGCTGATGAAATAATATATCATTCAAAGAGCTGCTACGGATTTTATTGACTGCTTTGATGACATATTGCAGAGATTGAAATAGTCGTTCACTTAAGTTTCTAGCAACCAAATGTATGAATAACGCAATGTATAGCAAGGACATCTGGAATTTTATTTTTTAAGTACGCTATGAAGCCTTTATGGCGCCCTATCATAGCCGGAGCGCCATCCGTAGCAACTGATATAATATTTTTCCAAGGAATCTCTTTCTCTTCACAAAACTTTTCCAATGTATTGAATTTGGTTTCGCCTTTTGTATCTGTCTCCAAATTTCTGGCAAACAATAGTTTTCTCATTTCTACACTCAATTTTAACTTCTTCGGATATTATTCAAGAAATCTCTCCACCTCTATTTCTAGGACAAATTGAGATTCACTCCTATGCACTCCATAGTTTTATTTCTTGTGCTTCGGCCATTGTTTTCGCTATGCTTTAATCCTCCCCTTATCTTATTTGTCCTCCGTTATTTGCTCAGAGTATATTACGAATTACTACAGCTTGTTTTTTATCTTAGTTTGTTTATCGTTTTATTTCTACTGAAAGCATTATACCCTTTGCCCGTCCTTTTCAGATAACCCTGCAGTGCAGTCTTGGTAACTTGGAGTGAAACAAGCTATTTATAATAGTTGTAACAAGAAATAGAAGCGGAAAATAACCTTTCTTACATTGGAATGCTGAATATTTTCGTAAATTCCTCTTCTTCGATTTCACTCCACTATAAATCCCGTCTCAAGCAACTTTTCTATATTAAACACAAAAATGATTGTTATAATAACAGCTCCTCGGATACTCATTCCTTCTTATGAAAGGAATTGTAATCTCCAATATCCAGACTTTTCTCTTTTAAAATCGCCGACTCCCTGTGGAGTCGAGAGAGGAATCGATTTCACCTGCTCTATTCCAAAGGATACTGTTACTAAGAAAGTATTTCGCTCAGTTTACAACAATATTCGACCTGTGGAAAATTTGAATAGACCTCCTTTATCTTTCCTTGAAAATTTATTTCGAAGAGATTATATTACGGGAATGATAAAAGTACATATGATTTTCGGTAGAAGAAAGGTTGGAGGAATCCTTTTATTTCGGAGAAGGCAACCGATTCATTCTTTTTCTAATGGAATTCAAGAGAGTGCTTGCGGATTTGTATCTGTTATACCTTTTTCAAGGATCAAAGGACTTGATTCCATTGAAATAATTATGACTGGACAATGAAAGTTCTAGAATACAATTAAACTGATTATTATAGACCACCAAAGAATAATGAGTACCTGCTATAAGCTAATACTGCGTAAAATTCTCCGAGAATGTATCAGGAACCTGGGTACCAGGTTGCAGTAGATGGGGTGGCGCGACTGGAGTCAACATTCGACAATTGATAGATTTGAGAACCTCAAAGAACATACAAATCAATAAAGTGTCACAATTGAATCAGTTCACGAATAAACAGCATCGGTCTTCATCTGCTCTAACTCGTCCCATCATCTATAATGTTTCATCGCCCCCTATAATATCTTTATACCCAAAAACCGTTGAAGAAGCTGGAGCTGTGTTCTTCAGAAATAACAGCAGAGGTAACTGCGTCTAGGAATTCAAGTTACAAGTCATAATTTCTATTGCTACACTTTTTTAAACACTGGACGCTTTTATCTCCATAAACACAAATAAATCGGATCCAGTATCAGACTCTACCCACTTTGAAGGTACGATTTTTGTTTCAAATGTATGAAATGGAAGTTATTTGTCAATTCAAATCGTTCAGAGAGATCTCCAGTGTTGAGCAGCTTTAAACTGCTTGATCTCCCTTGTTATCTCAGCTTGGGAAAGCTGCTCTCTTCTGGCAGGGGGCTAGGAAACTCCAATACAATTCGCAAGATTTGATTGCAAATCACACATTTCCAGTTGGAGGTCAGCTTTCATAACATACATAACAGGGATTTTAATGGACCGAAGGGACTTTCGAATCATACCACTCACTAGATCAATAGCCCGTCTCTCTTGGACCCAACTTTCTTATATCCGTTCGCGAAACTTATCGAAAGTGATCAAGCTGGATCGTTTCTATTTCCAGTAAATTTGACTTTCCAGTGGCGTCTCACGTTGAATTAATTAAATTTTATAGTTAATATGAATTGTTCATGTTTGGTATTAGAGGGAAATTTATTTATACAAAGGCCGCAAGACATAAGGCCTTATGCTTAACAGCACCTGCCTAATTAATTCATAACAAATCAAGCATTTGTTAAGTGAAATTAAATGTAATCCCATCACATGCTGTAACTTGATCTTGGGGAATTAAATTGTAAAATCTTAATCTACAAACAGTATATTATTAGCTGTATTAGTAAATTCTATCACAAGACACAAGAAATGCACTGATAATACATAAATAGTGAATCACCTATCCAATCACCAGTCAGATACGGTTACCTAAATTATGTAGTAAGAGCTCAGGTTAATGGAGTAACTCCCTGGAGAAACTGCAAAATGACAAAAGATTTCAAATATACGATCCGGCCGAGCGGATTTTCACCTCCATCAAGGTGTTGGTTACTTAGTTGAAAATAGGCCAGGCGATAAAAATACTTTTTCAATGAATGTCTTTGTAGCGTAAAAATAAGAAGTTTATGGTTAAGTGGTAATTGAAGTTTTCTGATCTAGCTGAATTTCTCTACGACCTTTGTTTATTATGTTGTTGAAGACGCTCTATAGAACGTATTTCAATGTAGACTATGGTTCTTTGCATTCATTATTTCTCATTTGACAATCCAATTCAATACATATGGAGTCAGGATTGAAAATAGTTTTTGAATGGATGTTTCTAGAGAAAGTTGAAGCTCCAGGTTGCACATGTGTTGATTAGGATCACAATTCCCTGTGGTTGGTGTTTGGTTGGAGTACCCGATAGATATTCTAGGACGTTGTCTTGGTAGTTCCAGTCTGGAAGCAGTACGACCGTACCCGTACCCGTACCCGTACCCGTACCCGTACCCGTCGAGTTAACATTATCCTTGCCCGAGTGCGAAAATTCCATTGAAAGTAAAGGATTTTTTCCGACGTTTTCGATTATTTTGCTATTTTGAATGTTCTTTATTGTCGTCTCAAGACAAAGATGATAAATTGTTGTTAAGAACTGGACTATGAGAGAAAATAAACCAAGAAAGATACTATTTCCGATACTTACACACAACGTTACTTAGGAAAATGTAAATCGTTCCTTCTATTTTACAGAACACTAGTGGTTTTGGAAGTGGAGTGAAAAGTTTACGGCGCATTTCGAAGTGGTAGATATATGTGGAGATAGGCGAAACTTGAATTTAAAATTTGAATGCATTGTGTTATGTAACAGAGAAAGAATACATCGATTTGTTTCAATTTTTATATTACAAAATAGGTCACGGTACAACCTTATGTGGTGAAAAATTAAAAGTCTCATAGGGAATATAACCAGAAAAGCGTTGATAGAATGTATGGCAAGATGTCGTCGTTCATGGGTTCTTCTTATTTCTTGATACAATGTTTGGGAACATTGAACTACCCATCTCGCAATAGACCGTTTAAACGCAAGACATCTTGTGGTTGCAGCGACCCCTGTCCTCCTATAAATTGCTTACAGAAAAACAAATAGATGCTAACTGTCATTTTAGAAAAGGAACTGCTTAGAACTTGGACAGGTGTACCCAAAATTATGGCAACGGTATATTTCTTCTCTGTTCTTCATTCAGTGTTTGGTGTTCAGTATTTTTGTATATTTCTTCAAACTACTACTCAATGACACTCAGTGTCAGCTTCAAATTTCATATAAAGTTCCAAGTAAAAGATGATGTGATATCCTGCACTTTGAAAATAGTGACCTACGAAAATTGATTGGAAATTTGTGACAAAGAACATGAGACAAATTGAATTACTTATACATGTAGGAAAGATAAAAAATGAAACAAAAATGAAGAAATTGTCCTTGTACCCTGAGCGAGCCCTAAGAAAAGAAGTGTTGCCATACGCACAGCTGTCCAAGCTCCAGGTTGCAGTTTCCTTTTGAAATCACGGTTGGCATATATCAGTTACTATAAAAACCTATGTGTGGACAACAGTTGTCGCAACCACAAGATGTATTCTGTCAAAAAGATCTATTGTATAATTTTTATTATGAAAACAATTTGGTACATCCTTAAAATGGAAAATAAGTGCTTTATAAAAAATTCAGTAAACCAAATCATCTCGGCTAATTTGAAAACAGCATCACCTGTTTTTGATATAATCAAATTCGTACATAAATATCTAGTACAACAACTTTTTATATTTTTTCGTTTCGTTCGTCAATGCACTTTTTCACTACGTCCATTTATTTCTTTAAAAAGTTTTTACGATTCCATCCAGCTGATCTATTTCGAGATAAATTCGTCCATTTCCCAGGTATCAAATAAACAAGCTTGCATGTATGCACTAGTCAGCAGCACGGCTACCAGCAGCGCGATGGTAAAGCCTCTGAATCTGTTGCGAGTTGTCGTTAATAAGGTAGAGCAATGAATTGAAAATCTTTGCTTGAATAAAGTATAACTTTTTCGCTCCTATTCAATTATACAGGGCGTTGAAATTGTTACAATTTTGACGTTAAATTGGTTGAAACTTTCAAAATAGGCTTGTACACCAGGGGCCCATTTCACAAAAACACAAGTTTGTGAGTGACAAGTAGATATTGATGAATTTGGCAAAATATTTAATTACTCGTGTTTCATCACAAGTGTACTTTTGCAATAACAGGCAATTTTCCACAATTTTACAAGTAAAATACTTGTTATTTACTATGAATTTACCTGTTATTAACTAGTGTGGTCAACAAAATTGCATCTGAAACTTGTTATCTGCTAAAATTCTTTTACCTTACTTGAAAGGTAGATAGCTGACAAGTTTCAAATATAAATAGATTATAGTTGCAGCAAAATGTGATCTGGAAGTTCTTCGTCAGGAAATGAGAATGAAAAGATTATACGTATACGTGGTAGGAGAGTGTTTAGGCCTAGAATTAATCCTGTGTTCCACTCGTTATTCGAGTTTCCACAAAAATGCAGATTTGTATAGCATTACACTGGTTAGGTAATGGAGAGCTATACCATGACATATCAAATGCACATGGAGTTGGTAAATCAAGAGTCTGCAGATGTGTTAAAAAGTTTGTGTAAGCAGTTAATCAAATTAAATTTCCCCAATGCGTTAGTTGGCCTGACAATATTTTAAACGTTTCTGCAGGATTTCTTGCTATAGCAAGATTCCCCCAAGTTATTGGATGTGTCGATGGGACATTAGTAAAAATAGATGAGAGAGAAAATGAGCCTGCATTTGTTAATCGTTATGGAAACCACTCCATCAATTGTATGATTGTTTGCGGACCAAATGTCGAATTATATTATGCTCGTGCTAATTGGCCAGGAAGCGTGCATAATGCTCGAGTTTTAAGAAACAGTACCCTTTTAAAAGAATGGAAGGAGTTGGCGTCCAATCGTAAATGCAGTTTTACTAGGAGATTCTGGCTACCCTCTATTGGATTGGCTTATGACGCCCATTGAAGTGAACATAGATTTACCAAGTGCTGCGTACAAGTTCTTTCTCTTCTTGTCTATGACAAGTGTTACAGACAATTTTAACTTGTTGCGAAAAAGTTTTGTGATTGTTTATGAAATGCCTGTGCGTAACAGCTTGTGAAAACAAGTGGTTGTTACTCACAATTAGTTCCAACAACACTTGTACTTTTGTTAAATAGGCCCCAGTTACAACCTTATATTTGTGTGAAGGGCCAATGTAGCCGATTTTGGTTTGAAAATAGAAAATATGGTATTTCATTGGAACAACTTTACTTTGATATGGCACCGACTTATGTAACACACTGTTAAATTGTAGGTTATTTTGAAATATGAAGCTTGAAGCTGCCCACACAATTTTTATACTAACAGACCTACTAAGCTTTGTCACATTCATCAATCACTGGAGGAAAGTCACCAAATATGAGATAGTATCCTAATATGGAATGCCTTCATTTCTCTAAAACTATAAGTATGAAACGCAACACTCGACGATCTTCTGTTTCATTTGGTCTACTAACTATCGCACTCACACCATCGAGTCAGTTGTGCGAATGCTTCACGTGTGGCAGGCGTGTTTTGTTTTGTTGTCGTGCAGAAAATTTTATAGGTAAGTAATAAACGAGTATTACCAGCTGTTATGTTTGTTTACGTAAGTGTTATACTATATAGTATATCGGTATTATGTTTATTTCACCATTTTGTGATCTTTTGTCATTAAAATATTGTGACTTTAAAATATATTTAGGAGAGTTTAAACTAGTATAAAAATCCAAATATGGACAGTCGTCGGTGTCTAATTATGGAATATTAAATTAAATGCTTGATGTGTGGGCTCTGGGCACATTATGATTGTGCTGGTCCAGTGTTTGATACTTGGATCTGTGACTTTTGCAAGTAATTATGTAACTTCTTTCATTTATCACAATATATTATATTTATTTAATTGATCTCAAAGATTTTAATGTCCATTTTTGTTATTGTTATGTTGATTTATGCTTATATTCCATATATGGACACCTACCTATTCCATATTTGGTTACTCATTTGTGATTTTGTTTTTTCGTGTAAGATTTTAATTTCATAACTAATATATTTGATTAAAGGCTGTTAATTACTACATATAAATGTATGACTGATTAGTAAAAACATTGAACTGATTTAATTTATACGAAGTTTTTTTTAACAAAATGGTATTTCATATTTGGTGACTTTCCCCTATGTATTGATGATGTTCACTACGCAACATTTTTTTGTTTGTCTCCCAATAACACTCATATAATCCTGTTCTGCTGCTAAAATCCAAATCCAATGCATTAAAATATGGATTGTTTGATCATCGACAACATTTTAAAAGTCGTTACCTTTTTCCTCTTTTATTGAGATTATGCACCCGGCTAAGGTACACATTATACTCCTTTTCTGACCCTCGTTCAGACCATTACGTACTATTTGTGCTCACCTCCGCTTTTCGGTAATGCGGTCTGGATAAAAGCGCAGCTGGAAATGGTCAGACTGCATATAGTGAATGCTGCTGTCAAGATTCAGGACGGTGAAATTTACGGTCACTTGCAGGGATATTCGCTACGACTTTATTTTCTCGGTTGGAAGCTTTTCTCGGTGCACAGACGGGAAAATATGACGAGCGACGTTTACTTCAGGATTACAGTGATTGCAAAAGAAAATGTGCGAAAAGCTAAGGTAAGACGGAAAAATCGATACTGGGGAATATAATATGTGGAAGATATACTTTCATGGGTGTAAAAATGTAATCCAATATACGCTTGGCTTTTCGCAAGTTTAATAGTACACGGGAAATTTTTATTTTTCAATAAACTGTCAAGCTTACTTCACTATTGATAGATTATCATCAGAAGCAATATTTTTTTTAGATTGAAAATTATACTTGTTGGTTTATATTGAAATTGTTTTATACGAAACGCGCTTCAAATGGTATATTTTATACAAGGGCAGAAAGTTTCAGTTCTTGTGCGTCATAATGGCGTCTATCATCTCAATTTCTTGCCAAGGAGGTTGATACTATTTTCCTAACTACCTCGGTCCAAAGTACGATACCAACGCTAGTTGTAAGATAATTTTTGGGTTATATGAGCATAAGTAACAGAGCTTGACCCTTATCATTGCACTTCTTGGTATAACAGGAATATAAGACTACAGATCATATATTCCTTGAATGTTTGGATTCATGATTCATCTGCTAGTTCGTGTTTATGCTGCGTTATGAACTATGTTGATTGACGTACTAACGTGGTACTTCCAGAAGGATACACAAAGAACCTGCGGAGGTATACTTAGGTGCTATGAAGTTGCTATAGCCCATCAAATTAGAAAGACTGTTGTTAACAGTTAACCAGCCTTCTACTTTGAGAATATCCATTGCAAAACGTTTTTTCCTAAACTTTTTTGCCTGAGACAAGATAAATTTCGACTGTGGTAAAGAGCCCAGTAAGCATTGAAATGAAAAGTACATCCTTTGGTAATGTATCCTATCGACTCTCCTGTACATCATTTTAAGGAGGTGCCTAGTATATTTTATGTACAGTTGGTTCGGTGAATATTTTCCCATGCGTCATCATTCATATACAAACGCAATACATTAAATTACACGTAGATCGTAGATTGATGTTTCAATTAGGATGTGGCTAAGATGACAGTGTGCGCTATTTATTATTGAAGCTAGATATTTGTAAATATTTCACAACCATTCAGCGATATGCTACCTAAACTTTTAGTTTGAAAAAACTGTTAGTATTCCAGAGTTTTATAGGGTTATTCCGCAAATTTACTTGCATAAGAAATAGAATTGATAAAAATTTCCTCAGTAGAAACTTTGCAAATCAGAATTGCCTTTTTAGTGTTATGGCTAGCAACCATTACTATTGTGCCGTCCCACCCATACGGTTCAACAATGAAAAATAGAAAACTTTTGGGTTGTAGAAATAAATAATAAATATTTTAAATATGTATATTTAGGACTCATAAATATATACAATAAATTTCATTTAATTTTCCTCATAGAATCAGAGCTATCACTAGTATTTATATCTATGGTAATTGGTTGAATGCTAATATCAACTATATTTTGCTCTGGGGCATACCACTTTTGTATAATTTCATGAGTATGCCTAACACATTTTTTGTAAATTTGTTGATGACATTGTTGCAGTGCCTCTTTCCACATATTTATAACAGAGCTATCTGAATACTTATCTTTATCAATATATTTATGGTAAAATGACTTGCAGTTTGCCCAAATTAATTCAATAGCGTTGAATTCACATTGATATGGCGGTAGTCCCAGTAAAATATGTTTCATACAATTCAGTTTGATGGAATTCTATCCATAATGATGTCATGTCATGTCAGGTCATGTCATGATGTCAATATAAGGTTAGTTTCCATTGCGAAGTAAATAAATAATAAGTAGATAAATAATCTTCACTTACCACAATAATTCGAACACTCGGGTATAAGTAAGTCGTTATAACAACTGTTTTTTTAATACAATTTATATGCAAGGGGCAAAAAAATGAGTAAAAATGTGAAATAAAAATGTAAACAAAATCTTTGGTCTGTCAACGTACAAATTCGCGTTAAACTTATCGCCGGCATTCATCATATGGCTATCTCTGTTTGTTATATTATGTTGTAATGGAACATTTCGGGGGTTTAGATTCTGCGAGTAGGAAAGAGTCGTAGGTACTACAAAATGAAGTATGCGAATAATTTTATACATGGGAAAAGATTCACCGAACGAACTGTATGTGTCTACAATGTTGTGCATTATAGGTACGTCCTTCGCAGATGCGATCACATCCTGATTCAGCATATGCTTCATCGCATGTGAATAACACATTCTTTGGAAGTGTATGGACAGCATCAACATTTCTTCAATCAGTTATTGACTTGAGTTAAGAAATACAGCGTGTATAAAATCAATTTGATCAAAACATACATTTATTAAGTGAGGACAACTATATAGATAATATTATTAATGAAATACATTTGAGAAGAGTTCCTCTCCAACAAAGTATTCGAAATAATACATATACGAGTCGAAAGAGGGCGCTGACTTTTATTTGAAGCTTCACACTGATTCATATGTAACTACGGAAATCAAATACCGGACCAAAGTTGAAAGAATCATACTTACCTGGCGTAGGGGCTCCACCAGGACGAGGATTTTTCATTGCACTAATTATTAATGCTACAATAATATTTTACATTGACTGATGGTAATCGAAAATTGAGAAGGTTGATGAAAAATGATAACTTCCATTATCATATACATAGCACCACAAAGTGTATGCATTGCAAGCGAGAAATTTCTGAAAAGCATATGCAAAGTACATTCTCCTTGTAAAAGGAAGTGTAATGGATATGCGTAGGTCCTGCAAATAATACGAGATATCCTCAGCATGTGCCTAGGATCTACAACAGCACATATTGTATAGGAGGTTAATGGCACTTGAATAGGTATATTATATATACGCCGATAGCACATGCCTTTTTTTGCCCTGGGAAGTGGGGTGGAAGCTAATGCCGTTCCCACAGCGGGCAGTGCAATCCTGTGAGTTCGTGTGGGACTTTCACCGCACTAAACCACCCTCCTCGAAACACACCTCGGGTGTAAGCGTACACCGGAAAGAGCCGAAAAAGCCATACCATCGATGTACCACCCGACTACCAAACAATAGTAACCGAAAAACCTAACCATATACCTACCCGTTATCTCTCCTATCCTCCTCTTCCTTTGTGCTCATTACCCTAACAATAAATTCCTCAACCCTTTTCCAATTCCCTACCTCTGCCATAATGAAGTCCACGAGGTCTTCCGCTCCTGGAAGGAACCCTAAATCATCGACCAAAGACGTCCTCTCCTCCTCCCATCGTACACATTCATACAGGACATGGCCCGGATCGTCCCTAATCCCGCACCTAGAACATAGATCACTAGGAGACTTCTTGATCATATGGGTATGGGAGCCAAACGACCCATGCCCCGTAAGAACTTGAGTCAGGAAATAGGAGGTCGTACGATGTTTGCATTTTACCCATGCCCTAACATACGGGATCAACCTTTTGGTCCATTGGGCTTTCGAAACAAGTCTACTCCAGCTATCCTGCCATTTATTATACGTTCTTTCTCTGGCCATTCTCCTGTTGCACTCCAACCTACTCCCTATCGTAAAGAGAAAACACCTCTCAGCAACCAGAAGATCTATCGGTGGAAACCCTGATAGGACCTGGACAGCCTCTGCAGACACGGTTTTATAAGCGGCAGCGACCCTAAGCAAACCCCCTCTCTGTGCAGACACTAGAATGTTTTTATACTTACTCACTTTCATTATCTCCCTCCAGACCGGAGCCGCGTATGATAAAATCCCATGTATAACATTACCGAGCACCCTTCTTTTTCCATAACCTGGACCCCCAACATTAGGCATGATCTTCTGCAATTGCGCTGTCTTACCTTTGGCCTTGGATACCATATGTTCCACGTGCCTAGCGAAGCTCATATTTCTAGCAAAAACCACCCCCAAGTATTTGCAGGAATCCGTTGCTTCTATTCTCTTCCCGTGAATGGCCACTCTGAATGGACCTGTTTTCCTTGGACACCTGATCAGGACAATTTCTGTCTTTTCTGGAGCAATTTTTAACCCGTTCGCCCTGGTCCACTCTATCGCCATCCCAGCCGCGTTCTCCGCTTCGTTTCTAATGATATTTTCCGTGCTGCCGACCACCCAAAAAACCAGGTCATCGGCGTAGGCAACCGCGTAAGTTCTTGGTCCGTAGCGAAGCTTCAGGATGCCGTTGTACATAATGTTCCACAAGACCGGGCCAAGGACCGAGCCCTGTGGAACTCCCATGGAACATTTGTGCGAAATAACCCCCCGAAACTACAACTCTGTTATTCAAGTAACTATTTTATTATATTGGCCAGATATCCACTTATATTGTTAGGTGTTTCTTCCTGAATCCATGTTGCCTAGGAGACAATAAATCTTTTTCCTCGATCTCTCTCGTCAGCCTATTCGCGATAAGCCGTTCCAGTAACTTCCCCACCGAATTGATCAGACATATAGGTCGGTAACTTCCGCTCATCATAGGGTCCTTCCCATCCTTCAATAGCAACACTGCTTTGGCCTTCTTGTGTGCGTCTGGGAAGACTTGCCTCCGCAAAACCCCATTAAAGTATTCCAGCAGCTCCATGGGTCTTAACTTCACGGCTATTTTCAGGGCCTCCACTGTGAGCCCATCCGGGCCCGGGGCCTTTCCGTTCTTCATATTGTTAGTAGCTAATAGTAATTCTGCCAAAGAAAAATCGGAGACCTCTTCCTTAGCTCGGTCGCAGGCCGACACTGTCCTCGTTGTGGGGAATAGCTTGTCGAGGATAAGTTTCCTTCTCCTCACGGGCATTTTCCCGCACTTGTTGTTACAGAGCTTTCTGGTTACAATCTGATAACCTTGCCCCCATATATCATTTTCCAGTTCAGCGATGAGATTATCCCAGCAAGCCCTCTTCGCCGCAAGAATCCCCTTCTTCAGTTTCCTCCTTTTCTCTTTTATATCGGTAATCAATGCCGCTCTGGCTAATGTGTTATTCTCTCGGGCTAGTTTTCTTCTAGCGGCCATGAGTTCGACTCTGTCTTGTTCTATATCAGAATTCCACCAATATGGTTTGATTACTGGCAATCCGCTTTCCTGGGTCGTAGCCTTCCTATATGCCTGAACAATATCCTCGAGTCATTTAGAAACAGTTAGTTTCATTTAAAACCATAGGATGAGTAGATTCCACGAAGTGAGGGTTTATACAGTTAACTCAATATCCTCGTAATTGCCATTTCCTTGCTTTACCAGTCTGACATATTTTTCTACATCCAGGTACACCTTGTTTTTGGTATTAGATTTTCTTATTTTCGCCTTCGTTTTAATCCTAAACGTTATGTGGCCATGATGTGTGAACGGATTGCGATGTTCCACCCTCCAGTCATAGATTTCCCTACAGGTGTTAGCTGATCCGAGTGTCACATCAATATGAGTTTTGGATGGCCCTCTTTCAAAGGTATGTTTACCATTATTGGCTGCAGTCCAGTTTAATTGGGCCAGCCAGTCATCGACCACCTGCCCCCTGGCGTCCGTTAGCGGTGATCCCCATGTAGGCGATTTGGAGTTCAAATCTCCAGCAATAATCGTTTTCCCCCCCAACCTACCAGCCATTTCGAACAACGAGTCGACCTTTCTCGTGTAGTCCTCAATCCTTAAATTGGGTGATAGCACATGCCTAGAATATACTGTATATTAGAAGGCCTTCTGAAAAGGATGTGCTATACGCATGAAAAGCTTATGAAAATGTTTACTGGGGAAATGATTGACTGAATGAGATAAATCAACTTTTCTATCATCTCTGTACTGAAACTATGAAATACTTTGGACAAATACAAAGCATTATTTGCTATTCCATGAATTTTTACTATTACCAAACAATTTTTCTCTCGGTGTACAAAAAAATATTTATCTCCCAGGTATCTACGCATAAAAAATTTGATTTATCTAATATCTGATTAAATGTGTATAACCTTTGGTTTAGTTTGTTCAACTCACCTATTACAACTCCCAACTTACATAAGCCGTTCTTGTTCATACATTTTCATGTTACTTCCTTTTAATAAAAAAATTTATTCGAAAAAGAAGAATAATATGTTATATCTTCGATATTCGTGTAAAAGACACACTAGGAATAAATGAATAAATTATCTGTGTAGTTCTGCTTAATGCAGGGAAATATCCCTACGGCACTGCATACCAACATCGACCAACGTAGACAATGTCTACGACGTAGTTGACTCAGGGCTAAGCACATTTTCACCTCGAAGATTACTCTCGAGCTCGAGTGGAGCTAATAGTTATGGTTTCTTATTGAGCGGTATTGAATAGAAAAGCTAATTTTTGCTTTTCTATCAGAGACGTGAAAGAACGTTTTGTACTGTAATCCTCTTACGTGACAAATTAATTTGATCATTCTATTGAGCAACCAGGATTTAGAATGTTATATTTTCCGTATTTTAACTTATCAAACTCTACGTTGAGAAACGATTTTTAATACACAATGAAAATTGATTTTGTTTTTCGATGGATTGTCTTGATTACATTTTCTCTAGTTGCAAAATCTATTTACCAATTCTTCATCCAGCACTACGACCATTCGTCATTACTGAAATAGTGTAATGGATGTATTGCCGATGGATAATTTGGTAGATTATAGGTGTGGAAGGGCCTCTGAATAGGTGGTGCTGCGGGTCACTTGGAATATAATCTCAAGAGGACAATAACTTCTAGCACTGGGATATGTTTAATTAATCTACTGAATACATTACACTAAGTACCTAATACTATGGATAAGTACTCAGCCGTATAGCATACTTATACGTAATGGTTAATAATTACTAGTACAGTAGAAACGGTGAATCACTTCTGTCAACTCCATAGAAATAATCGTTATGACTAATATTCCAAACGTCGGCCTTTTACGTATTCGCTACTAAGCAAGAAATTTAATTTTCTAATTGTAATTATCTGGTTAACATCTCGACATCATTATTGAAACTATCGATATACTGGGTGAATAAGTTACAATGTCCAAAATTAATATCAACCATGCTGGCTTATTAGTAGAGAGAGCTAATTTTTGTAGGATGTCTTGGATGTTCTATAAGTATTCACAATTAGTAGTTCATAGAACTGACGTAATATTTAGTCTACTGACTCTAAAACTTTTAAAATTACAGTTTGTGATCTGGGGCAATATATCAAATGGAATCCGTTCCATATTGAAAATAAAAAATAGAGATGTCCGCAACAGACATCAAAATAAAATTGGAACACAGACAAGTAACAGAAAATTTCTAAGTGAAACCCAAGGCCCCATATATGTAACTTTACATCAGCAGCTATTAACAAATAAGTAAAAGAAAACTACAAAAATAATAGTGATTTATTGCTTCTGAAACACATTATGTTTACAACAATGAGTACAAGGGAGTTATATATTATTCTTATTACAAATCCTTCTTTAAAGTTCATCCGTTTCGGAATCTGAGTTTATGACAAGCTCCTGTGCTTGTGAATTAAGCCATTTTCCTGCAGGCATCTCTGAAATGGTTAATATACTGTTACAAGTACAATCAGACACTTGATTCATTCAACTTTGAAAATTCTACAGAGATTTACAAATTTTGGAGTATTATAAATACTATTTACCATCAATAAGTAGTAAAATGAGCATTTTAATATACCCGTCCCACTGTAATTTAGGTATTATAAAATGTCAAAAATTTACAAGTTGATAATTAATTAAATTCGTACTTACCAATGTCAAATGGAATAAAAAGTGAAATTAATCCTCACAAGAACTGATTTTAACAATAAATACACTTTTAATCCAAAAAATCGCTAAAAACAATACAGCAAATTAATCTCGCATAACCTTAAATGCGGAAATGTCAAATTCAACTTTTAGCACGAGCAATTATTCACGTTACGTCTATAATATCGTTGTTTCTTTTTACGATTATTACGGCAAATTTGAAGAAACTATAACGTATGTCCTGTTGTTAGTCTTGTGAAGGAGACAATCGATCGTATGTTGTTATATTTGATTTATATTGACAGAAAGAGATAGTATGTAGAAAATATGTGTTGTATGAATCGTAGATTGGGTCACGTGATGGAAAAGATTCACCGATTCTACTGTAGGTGACTATTCAACTATATAGAATAGTCTTCTTCAAGTATTCTGCATCAACTTCTCTTTCGATGAATACTGAATGTATATTTATATAACTGGTCAAGTTCGAGCAAAACAGATAAACATATAATTGTTGTTGTCTCGCACCACGCCTGAACTCGATAATAACCTTCTTTATTTATATTTACATAATAATAAGATGTTCGAACGTTTTGTTGATATAAGATCATTATATTATATTATTAAATTGGGCCAAAAGGCATCACAATAGGTAGTAGGAAAAATATGAAGTTCCAATCCCGAACTTTCGAAGTCTTGGAATCATACTGTGAAAAACCGATTCGGAAGTAGATTTATGATGATAACAAAAACCATGGAGATGACTATTTCGTCATCTTCCATGCCATTTGCGTTACTTCTTGGACTAGCATGAAAAAAGTATACCTACATAGCAAAACCTGATATCCAGCCTATGAGCTGTATTGTAATAACAGGATAAGCCGACAAAGTCTGTTGACATAACATTTTCTGTGGGAAACACTCAAATAAATATTGACGTTTTCACAGAATAAATGTCCTTTTAGTGTATTTCACAAGATCCTTTGTTTCAACCGAACAAATTCTCTGAAGTTGTAGCTTTAAGCTGATGTATATTTGTGTAGCTCCTTTGACAGATATACCCTCTTTATTTATTTTTCCGTTAAGGATGCAAGCTTAAGAAATTCCCATCCAGCTTTTTCGTAAATGTAAATCAAATCTTAATATGATATAACCCAGGGAGTAACCAAGAAAAACAATGAAAAAATCACAACGACTAGATTGGATTAGAATTTGTATTAAATCCTGATCAGTTGAGGAGTTGAACCTAATTTATGCCCATATTTTCCTCATCGAGCTGTTTATTTTGAGTTTTTTCCCGATTCCATCATATCGAATCTCTTAATTTCGTAGTAAAATGGAATTGCTTAACTAACTTTTCTGGACTACAATAATTGTAACAGGCACGGAAGGACCAAAACAATAAAATAAGAAAATCTCGCTTCTTGAACTGCTAAGTGATGGAAACATGCAGTCATAATGGTACACTGAGGGATCTTCAACTGCTGTAGGAACACGAGTAGAAGGCGGCGTTATTTCAGGAAAAAATCTACGCTATTGACAAGTGTCCAGACTAGACTGGTCTGGAGCTGCCGTCAAGAAAACGCTTACTCCGATAAACAACAAATCAGTGTCACAAATCAGTGTATGTGTATGGAAACAGAGAATTATATTCTGAATATTCAAGGCCTCATCACAAAAATATTATTTCGATTCCTACATTCACATGTAGGATACATTACCTTCCTTTGGGATCATATTAATGACAAGTTTCCACTATCTCTGTATCTGTCGAGTAGGAAGGGTGAGTGTCGGCTCACAGGGTCACATGTGACTCATTGAACATCCTCCCATGGTATTGTCTTCCCAGGTCATCGTCTATTCTGTCCCAACTAGCAAAATGGAATTCTAAGAGAACTGATTTATTGTATAGCAGTCGAATAGCGTTGTTTTAAGAACTTTCTATTTTTATAAAGCCTTTTGTACTAGATGATTCTATAGTGACTTTTACAATATATGCTATAACGCATTATACGATCATTTCTTTTACAATGATATAATACCTTATAAGCAAGTTTAAACAATATCAAAAATATCATTTTATAAGACTTTTATACCTATTGTATAAGAGTTCTATAACATACTATATAACTAACAGCTACAACATTATAAAATAGTTACTTAAGCTTGTCTTATTGAAGCTGTATAATGTTGTATAATAAATATTGTATAGCATTCAATTGCGTTGCATTATATATAGAACACTTTTTAGTTGTATAGTGCCTAAATATTCTTCGTTATGAAACATTTATAGTATACTGTTCCATTTTACTATGAAATATTGTTTAAATCATTTCATCGGGATAAAATTGTTGTTTTATAAATCGCCATGTTAAAATAAGCAATTCCTGAACCGCTATCGCAGCCATTATGAGCAATTGAGTTGGAAACATGAAACTATATTAAAAAATGTGACTTTATCATTATTTAGAGAATTATATTGTGAAAGAATATCCATATAAAGTGATAAACTATAAAAAAAATAAAAAAAAGTATTCCATTTTATTATTATTTCTTAAGTACCCACTTGAAACTTAACCAGAATTAAAGCCCTTCATTCTCTTGCCAAATATTTATATCTATCAGTAAAATTTGCGGCGCATCAAAATTTGTGCTATTGAACCATCCAAATGAAATTATAATTTTTACTATCGATGTCCGCCCAAGCAGCCCAAGTTGTTTTGATAAGTCCCCATTTCTACAAATAAAATGTAGGATGCACGTTCAAGTTGAAATATAATTTGGTTCTGATATTCTTCACTAAAAAATGAAATGCTCTTTTAAACTGCTAGGTGACAAAATGTTTCCATTGTGCTCGAAATAACAGCATTATGAAAAAATATATTGCATTATACAACCATTTTGTCAGACCTTCATAGTGCCGCTTTAATCCCATTTTATAGATATGACTACATGACACATTATTAAATCATTTTTTAGTAGCTGTATAAATGATTCGATTGAGAGTTGTATAAATGTGTATCAAACAGTCATCTGAGAGTTGTATAAGTTTTCAATAGAACTATTATACAACCAAACAGTTGTATAAAAATGGGCCCTTTTCAGTTGTATAAGAATCATTTAATTGTTTTGTAGACTGGTATGAGAATTTTAGTATCCCATAAGACATATCTTGTAGCTGTTTATACAAACCTTATAGGATTTAAATTGCTACTTGGGGTGCTTCCCAGAAAGGTGGACAGGTCACTAGAAGACATCTCCCTTATTTCGGCAGGTGTAGAAAGACTCACCGAACACACACTCTCCTATTGACGATAACTCCGGACACTCGCATAAGACATGCCTGACAGTTTCATCTTCCTGTTCACACATCCTGCATAGAGGTGTGTCCACTAGCACCATAGTATTGAGGTGTTTCCTCAGTTGACAGTGGCCAGTCAGATATCCTACTGTTAAACGTAGGTTTTTCCTGGTCATCGCCAAATATATTTTCGGTGCCAGCTTTCCAGTGTCGCCCAGGGTGATCCTGGCAAGACTGCATCCTTTGATTCCATCCCATCTCTTAAGGGATTGAGCATGGGTGTAACATTTGGCTAGCTCCGCAATTGTCGAAGTCGTTAGGTCGTAGGTGTCACTGGGTCCTAAAATACTTAGTCCAGCCGCTTCCTTCGCTAATGAATCGGCAATGCGATTACCCTCACTCCTGTCGTGCCCTTCAACTCACCTTAGGATAATATTGTTATCTCCCGAGGTATTACTTAAATCTTGGTGGCACTCTAGTACTAGCCCCGATATAACACGTTGTCTGTTCAAGGCTAACTACTATCAGTGCAGATTGTTATGTTTTTGCCAGAAATTCCTTTACTGGTTAGTTCTTTTGTGGCAATTGAGATACCAGCCAGTTCTGTTTGAACCACGCTGGTATTCCCCACTTAATCTTTGGGTTTAGTGCTCTGGAGTAAACTTCTTCCATTTTTGAGCCATCTGTATATATGCGCTCGCACTACGCCTCCATTCTTTTGACTGAGTTTGCTGTGTTTGTGAAGGACAATTTGAAATTTAGTTCAAATTTAGTGGAGATTCAAACAAATTACGTTGTATTCCATCGACTTATTTTTATCCATTTCCTATATTTATAGGCACCCAAAAAGTAATACCTATTAATGTTATCAAGCACCTGACTACTTCTAACAATATTCAATTTGTCGAATACGGGACTGATCAATTCTTCTATTTTTCATTAGGCCTGACACGTGCTGCCTGAAAATGTTTAACACGGCATTGCAGGAGAGAATAATCTTGAATTATTGACCATTGAAGATTACATAAAGTTTTGAGCAGCAACTTAAAAGCAATGAATAAGTGATTGCTTAACATACTACCTCTGAAAATATTGAAAAACCGTCTTTTGTGATTTATTATTATATATGTGTTTGTAACACGTGCTAATATAAATTATATTTAATTTATATCAGATAGATTTATTGAATTTGTGTTAAGACTGAAGCCAAACTGAGATTGATGTGTTTTTCAATAAAAGTCTTCATTATTATTATAATTATTTGAAAATTACGGACAGCAATGGAAGCATGGATTTTGTTAGCAATTTATTTTCATCTTGTGTAGGTTTTAAGCTTTGAAAAAGCCCATTTGTACACTAGTAGTGGTAAATAATAGAATAACCCCGGTTGCTTGGAAAGTGCATCAGTATTTCATGAGATACCGGCCACATTCGTCTAGCCGTTGACAAGACGCAGGGGATTCGCTGACCCAAATCTGCTAAATTTATCTGGAAACCAATTCAGAAAGCAATTCCATCTCTGAAAAGTGCCTAAACTTCATTGTGGATAACACCAATTCTTTCCATCAATCCTCATTGTCTTTTTCCCCAAATATGTGGAATCGATCTAGATTGCATTTCATTTGCAATATAAATGCTTGATTTCTGAAAATCTGAAATAAAACGCTTCAATCCAACTGGAGTAAATAAGATTCTTATTTCACACTATTTCCTGAAATTAGGTGATATAGTTCATATAAAATTTTTTTGGTGTGCGTCACACATTACTTTGGAAGAAATGGTAAAAAGGAATGTCTTTGATTAATCTCGATCAAAATATATAATGAACCGTTTAAATATATTACAAACGTTGACCCCAATCTTGGACTAAAAAAATTTGATTAGTTGATGTTTAAATTACGCGCAAGCGTGACCTATCAATCAGGACAATCAGGACGTACCTTTCGCAGCGGCAATGTGTCCCACTGAGTTCTCGTCAGGTCTGTACTTTGTTGTTTACGGTCAATTATTATGTTTGGGAAAAGAAGAATAATAATCTTATTGTTATATTTATTTAAATAACACAAAAATATGCCTAGATACACGAAAACACATCAAAATTTTTAAAGTTCCCAAGTATTTCCAGTTGGAAAAAGGGATTTGATAATTATTAATTCCATTGCCAAACTCGAAAGGGCTATGGAATTGAGTATATTAAGTATCAAGAACGGTAAGGGTTGTTAAACATGCTGGAGACCGGTAATATCCTTAACGTTCGAGATGCTTATACCATTTTATGCGCAATCGTATTAAATGTCGAATAAAACAATTTAAATTTCTCCGAAATGAACGAAATGTCAAAAGTGACATTTATATTTCTAGATCAGTTATAGTATATTATGTATCAAGAACAGTAAGGGTTGTTTACCGGTCTACAGGAATGTTTGGAGACCGCTGGAGACCGGTGTTACCCTTAACGTTCGATATGCTTATACCATTTTTTGCGCGATCGTATTGAAATATTCGAATTTCGAATAAAATAATTTAAATTTCTGCGAAATGAACGAAATGTCAGAAGTGACATTTATACTTTTCGATCAATTTAAAATATAATTTGCATTTTGGTGAAATTGTTTTCATGCTATTTATTACTTTTTATATTGTTCTGTTCGATTCTGTTCCTGAGAAAAATATCAATCTTCTTATTTTTTTGTTCCTTTTGTGTAGTGAATGAAGTAATATATTATTCAGGACCACTTGAATGTATGCAGGGCTAAGACGTCGGTAAGTAATTTACTTACCGACGTCTGAACGGTAAGTAAATCACTTACCGACGTGTTAGACTTAGAAACCAGTAAACACAACCTACCGTCCTGACAACCGATGCTGTAAATAAACAAAAAATATCGATCGCGCAAAAAAAATTAATTTGCATATTGGTGAAATTGTTTTCATGCTATTTATTACTTTATATATTGTTCTGTTCATTGAAAAAATATGAATAAACTTTGTTCCTTCTGTGTAATGAATGAAGTAATATATTATTTAGGACCACTCAAATGTATGTAGGGTTAAGACGTCGGTAAGTAATTTACTTACCGACGTCTGAACGGTAAGTAAATCGTAAATCACTTACCGACGTGTTAGACTTAGAAACCAGTAAACACAACCTACCGTCCTGACAAAGATCGATCGCGCAAGAAATAATTACCATGAATCATCCAGAAATTGAATTTTCCAATCGACATAGGAACCTTGTCAGAATAAAAACATTAAAATTATGATATTCTCCACCAGCATCTATCAACATTGGGAAAACATCATATTTTTGTCAAGTTTAACACTTCATTAACACAGTCATTTTAATCACCTCCATATCTTTGCGTTACGTACAATCATTCGTTCTCACTCACAGACAATATCTATGTAGGAAAGCAGAAATCTGTGAGTGGAATAGTTTGCTAGTTACAGCGTTATTAACAAATTAGCTAAATATCGATCTACACTAGCTTGAGTTGAGTTCAGTGTAACGAAAATTATTTTTATAAATAGCTTTTATCGATGACATAATTATTTTCCAAGATTACTTCCAAAGAAAATACTTTTTTTTTCACAGATGAGTTTCCTCAGAGAGAGAAAAGTCGAATGCTGGTTTGCTATAAATAAACGGACTACTTAAGCAACTTCCGCTTCAAAACTTCCCTGGGCCTGTTGTTCAGGTGTAAAACTGAGAAATGAACGTACTTTGAAGTAAAGGACTCGCTTAATCAGATGAAAAATAGATCTCACAACTTAAATAACGAAATAATTACTTTCATTCACATGAATTAACATTTGAATAAATCCATTTATTATCTCCCCATTATTTTTATAATTTTTCGGTCGCACCCCGCACTCCCCATGTTTCTCTTAGTATCTACACTTTTAAAATTCGACTCAAATACCGTGCCGGTGGATGTAAAACTATTTCTCTATACTAATTTCCGATGTGTGCACGCCAAATGGTTATTAAAACAAAACCGCATAATTTTTACATTAGCAGCAATAGTATAGGCCCATAGACATGCACGTGACCCGTGACGAATTTTTTTTTAATTTTAATATGCTGAAACAAAATTCCAGCCTTGAGACGAACGTCCAAATAATATAGTGAGAACTTTCAAACTAAAGCCAAGTACTGACAAGTTAACTTGGATATATTATGTAAAGGAAATATCGATATGATGGCACACGAACTCTTTTGGTAACTTTCATTTGAAATTGATTATATCCGAACCCACTGGAGCAGCTATAGCTCATTCCAACAACTACATAGAGTATTGAAATGCAATAATCCCCCAAACAACAGGTTTTTATCGGATATTACAGGGTTGTACTCAAAATTGACGAAATATTGTACAATAATTTAGTAGTTAATAGCTTATGGTAAATCACTTCGGATATAAAACTTTGTACTCTCAATAATAACAGATTCCTTACTCATTGTAAAAAAAGGTAGAAGGTGTCGCGGGACACACGGTAGGAACTTTAGTTACTTTTAAGCAAAAATTTTTTTGAATCAATAAATAAATACACATATTAATATAAGAATTTATTTTACTCTGGATGAAACTTCATTTAGCAAAAATATACAGTAGTATTAATTATAAATAAAAATAAAAATCTTATTATTAAGTTGATTGGCACAATAGTGTTATTTATGATACAGGTGCGTGAAGTTATACTTTTGCGCACGAGTTGCGGAAATGCCAAAATACTATATGAAATAATCCGTACAAATTAACAACAAACAAAACAGAATACAATGGGTATTCAAGGGGACCTCAGATTTTATAAAATTATGTAATAGATCTGACGTTATAGATAAACAATTGCATATTCCTCGGTGATCGAGTAGTAAGCAAACCAGACTCCCACGCGGTAGACCCGGGTTCGATTCCCCGTGAAGAAGTTTTTATTAATTGTTAATTTTATTTTCAAATTATTATTTTGCCGCTGTATTTCGAAAAGTAAATGTGCTAGACCCCTTAATCCTCATATCATTTTGTCCAATTTTACGAGAGGAATCTACATGCAAACGTTGTAATTACACTTAACGTTCGAGATGCTTACATCATTTTTGCGCGATCGTATTGAAATAAATATCGAATTAAATAATTTAAATTTCTTCGAAATGAACGAAATGTCAAAAGTGACATTTATACTTCTCGATCAGTTTGAAATATAATATTTTGCATTTTGGTGAAATTGTTTTTATGCAATTTATTACTTTTCGACGTCTGAACGGTAAGAAAATGACTTACCGACGTGTTAAGCTTAGAAACCAGTAAACACAACCTACCGTCCTGACAACCGATGTTGTAAAAAACAAAAAAGATCAATCGCGGAAAAAAAAATTATGGGAAGAATATTAAAAATGTATCCGAACAAATTCAAGTAGATCACCAGCACTGCGAATACCAGCTTTGCATAGAATTTTAATGTAGCAGCGGTGGTTCGGTGGTAAAATGCTCGCCTGCCACGCGGGCGGCCTGGGTTCGATTCCCGGCCGAAGCATATGAATACCTGCTTCGTAATCGACAGAGAGAGAGAGACTCAGGAGAGAGCACACGCACGCAAGTAAGGCACATAACGAAGCAACGTAACATAACGTAACGCAACGGTCAGATATTTTGCATCGCGACCCCTGGTCGCTCAAACCTAACCTGACGTAAAGAACTAAAGTTCCAATTAACTTATCGATTTGACATTAATAAAGGCAGAAATATTTTTCATTGTTCTCCAATCCACCACTGTATTTTATTTATCCAAACACATGCTGCGGCCTGTATAATATATTTGGGACGTGATGACAACCAATATAAATAGTAGATATTGATGGTCACGAGAGAGTTTCGATCAGTCATCAATGTGTTAGCTTCAAGTAGGTAATAGATATCGCAGAATAATTGGAGGTTAGGATGTCGCTATTGTCACAACTTTTACATTTCCGTTACTGGGAGACATGTATGTACAGACAAAGTCAAATGAAACGCACAAGACAAACACCAAAAAAAATTCAATCAGTTTCGATGATATATGGTAAGCTTTCGCTAAAATGTATTAGGAATACTTCAGTTGTGACCTAAAAAACGTAGATCTGTTTGATGGGGATAGCAGATGTTTAAATAATACAGTCTCGAACTAATGTAGTTGTGCATTCCATTTGACTTTGACTGTCGGTGATATCAGCGTCTCCTACATTCCGAGATTGGGCTCTTAGAGCTCACTAACGGAGAACATATATGTATAGACCTGAGCTGGGATAATGACATGCAATAAAGCCATAAAAGTATTATTTATTACAAGGTCGTATTTATTTTTTTGGCGAATTATAAATTATTACCTTTTTCTCTTATTCTTTTGGGAATCAAACCAAAAGAATAAGAGAAAAAAGAATAAGTAATGCCACAAGGAACTTACAGAAGATATAAATTATTACCTGAAAACTTTATGAGACCTTTGGATCATTCTTATCATCAATACTTTATTTCATTACAATGTATTTAATTCTTATCAGGCATACTGAACCAAAAAGCTTTATGGTTCTATTCCATATGAAGTCAGGTCAAGTCAGTTTTTTAGATCGTGGAAAGAACTATAACTTGTATTAATGGAGCGCAAATATACCGAAACCCTTCTAATTGCAAACCAGAATCGTTGGTGTTGAATATCGTGTAAGTATACCAGCCCCGTTCGACTTATTTGGGCTTCAAGCAATTGTGCGTGACGCCTCAGTCGTCACGACTTTTCAGCAAATCGAACACGATTTTTAGGATCCTCAAAACCACCTGTCATGTGCCAATGCCAATGAATTTCCTGTGTTGTTAGAAGAACAGTTTTCAATTATAATGTTTTTGATAATAAAATTTTGCATATTTACATATTTTTAGTAAGGTTTAAATCGTAATCAGCACAATCTTAACCTTCAAATACACGTCAAACCGGACAAACGCCAAATATTTAATGTCCGTGGCTTGAAGCTCATACTTTTCGGTATGTGCTTGAGGGGCAAGGGGAAGGTAAGACTAGGCGCCACGCCCGGTAATAAACGAACGGAGTTCAGTCACTACGAGCTGCTACTAGCAGCCAAAAGTAAATAATCGAAAATGCTTAATAATATTACTGGAAACTTCAATGTGAGTAAGCAATGTCCGCATGTCGTCAAATATTGACACGTGAGTTAGAGTAGCCATAATAATTAGAAAGATTGATCAGTCTCAACCTCACCAATATACTTATAGACTGTATGATTTCTATTTACTTAAACCCTCCTAACAACGCAGCATTTTATGTCTATATGAACATTAATTTATTCGACCGAATGGAATTTGGAAGCCCTACAAAATATTCTGGAAACTATAGTGAATATGAACTTTCATATTTTGAAATATAAATTGCAGCTGGAACTTATACCTGTTTTATCTAAACTTAAAATTGACTGCATGCAAACAATGTTACAACTTTTTGACGCACTAGTTACAAGCACAATGTCCAATTGTATTTCTGTTTGGACACTCCATTATGCTGATATTCTTGAGCAAGTCCAAGTTCAATTTTTGAAACGTATCCTTATGTTACCAGTGTCAACACCCAGCCATATAGTTAGAGTAGAGTAAAATCTTACATAACATATTTAAATGGACGTTAAACTGGTTAACGAAAATTCCTATGATGGATGACTTCCGTTACCCCAAATTGTGCTTCTTCCGTCAATTGCATCTGATGGAATATGATAGCAAGAAAAACTAGTCAGCTAAGCTTTTTTCACTTTCATTGATACCAATCTTACTTAGAATAATCTCTTCCTTCGCTTTTTACAGACTAATAGAAAATCTCTCACTAAAATTTAAAAATAAACTTCTAGAATTAGATTTTCCTCTCTGCCAACAGTCATCCTTCCTTCCTTCCTTTAACAGTATCTCCGTCACGACAAAAATATTTCTGCCTGAAAATGCCCATCCAAATTACAAGAACGATCGCGCAAGTTATGAAATCAAACAATTTTATTTTGTCAAATCTACATTGTATTTAAACATAAAGTGACGCGTTTCGCTAACACAGTAGCTTTTTCAAACGTTTTTCGTTTTTCGTTTTCCAATATATTGTAGTATGAAACAATCCACCTTAAATTACTTAGCCGATATCAATGTAACAGCTGATTCACTGAGTATTTTCACAATAAATCCAGCTAAAGCAATTGCTAGCTATATCTGGAATGTTCTAAAACTCAGAGCCTTTATAATAAATGAATAACTGATATTTATGTTATCCTTGTGAACAGGTTTTTTATATTGCTCCCACCCTTTCCATAAAATGGTAAAGATTTTAAAAGGAAATAAACTATCTATCTATATATAAATTGCATCCCATTTTTTTTATTGAATTGTATTTTGAACTTCAAAGATTTATTTACAGTTAACCTACTTCACTAATTGGAACAAATTTACTGAAATATGGCTCGTTTATTACAATATTATTTGCTAATTTGTGTGCCAATTCACGTAAAATCACTGCTTGAATATTTTAGCGCCGATGTCGAGAATATTTTTTTCCATAAACCGTAAAACGTTATTTGATTTCATTGAATTGTGTTTCAGTGAAAGCGTAATATGAAAGTAATACTATTCTTCAAATACTGTCAGTCTCTCGCTCTTGAATCTATACAGTCGCGTTTACTTTTATTTGTTCCATTTTCTTTACAAGTTCGGTTCTTGATATTTTTATAAAGCGTTTTCTACTACGAGCATATGGAAAGAAAACGTCAATCTTCGTATTTGTAAATTTACTGTTATTTTGAATTTGAAATACCGCAACGGAAGGATTTGAATTTGGAGTCTAAAATTATATTTTGCTATGAATTTATGTTCAAAAGGAAAATCTTCAACCGATACATTTACTTTCAATAGCTATTTCCTATTGATAAAACTTTCTACAAGAAGTCAAAACAGTTGAAAAATCTACATTTCTGGCAAATTCCTCAAGAATGTTTCCATGGATCAAGTGCCTGCCCTGACGAACGACTTGGTGGCGCTGCAAACTCGCATAATAATTTATAGTGGACTGAAAAAGGGGCAAAAAAGTACAAAGGTACAAAGGTACAACCATATGTGGTCTTCACAAAATGATAGAGTAGGCCCTGGCCATCTGAAATCGGAATGACAATTATTTTTAATAGGGCCAACACTTTTTATTGTGAAATTTGTCTACAATCTGTCAAAATTATGTTTCATTACCTTTTCACTCATAACTCGCTATATCTCCGGAACTAAACAAGATTTTTCAACCTTTTTTCCAATCAGCAGAAAAAACATAATCGAAGATTACTGCGTTAGTTTCATTGGTATATAAAACCTGTAATCTCTACTTTTTTTGCAGCACTATTTTCAGTGATCGAGAAACTTTTCTATTTTTTTAAATTCCATTTAACTATATGCGTACCAAATAAAGTTTTTGAAACAAGAATCACTAGTAAAGTGCCCTATTACTGACCACTTAAGCAAATATTTTAGACATCCTGTAGTGCAAAATATGTACTAAACTGTCAATAGCTTTTTAAAAACTGTTCCAGATAGATCTAATCTTCTACTTTTTAAAAAGTTATGTACATTTCGAATAAATTATATATAAATACAATTTAAAAGGCAAAAAATACAAAGAACCAATTTATATAGAGTTTGCATTTCGGAAACACAGTAAATTCCTAGTTTGTTCAAAATCTTTGGTTCATTAATTTTTCTTATCACCTCATCACTTCTATACCAAATAATGTCTGGTGGATTTGGCCACTTCCAATTTGGACCACTTTGGGTCATTGCACTAATCTTGTATTCCTTTTCTTGTTATTCTTCTTTGATTTCCAAAATTTTTCTCAGAAAATTCTCGGTGTTATAGAACATCACGCAATATTCCTCAACAGAATAGATTGTGTCTAATTCCTTTTCTTCATTGTTTTTTGCAACGGAATCATTATCTTTTAATAAGCCATCTTCCATCATCCTTTTTTCTTTTCGGTCTTTGTTTTGATAATGTCTTTTTGGTTTCCTTCATTTTTTCAGCTCTTTTCAATTTTTCCTCTTTTCTAGCTGTCTTTTCTTCCTCTAGTTTTCTTTTAGCAGCTTCTTTTCTCTAATAATATTCCTGCCACTCAGCGAAATTTGCAACTGAAGGTATTTTGTCCTTGGGTTTTCTCTTTTTATTATTTTTATTTTCTACAGGACTGGGCCATGTGAGAGTTTTTTTAAAAGGGGTTGACATAGATTCAAAAACAGGATCCCTTCGTTATAAACTAGAGACTTGGCAACTTTGTGTTCGCTTGAAAAACACATGACGTGGATGACAACATTGTTGTCAGCATGTTTGTTTCCAAGAAAAATCTGAAATCGGTATTCTAATAAAATGCCAAATCAAATCGTGATCAGTTTCCTTACCATAAGGTTACCTGTATAATAGGATCCAGGATCAAATACCAAGATCAAAGTCAGTTGATGGTTTATAAATTGTTGATATAAATTTATCAGATATTTGAGAAAAAAAATGTAGTTTTTCTCCTAAATTGGGAATGAAATGACTTAACTTGTAAATAGATTCAGAACCGATGTGTGACCTACACGAGACCAAATTATGATCACTTCTCTTGCCAAAAATTGACCTGAATATCAGAACAGTATTTTAAATCACTTTTATTTCGGTGCTACATCTCCAAATCAGAGTCACTAAAAGGTTACCGAATTTTTAATTAATACTGTTCAATAATAAAAAAAAATTCATGTAATCTTGCTCCTGAAACTGGGATTAAAATGATTTTATTTGTAAACAGACTTAGAACCGATGTGTGACCAACACGAAACCAATTTATGATCAATTTTCATTCCATAAACTGACCTAAATTTTACAGCCTTAACATTTGTACAATTTTAAATGAAACATGAACATTATTTGGTCTTAGAGAGCCGTAGTCCTTTATTTTTAACATGTTGTGATGGGACACCAAGTTTTTTTAACAGTAACAATGTAAACTAAAAAAAATATATCATCTATCAAAACCAATTAGTGACCCTCTGGTCAGTATTTGGAACATAATTTAATTTCAGGTGCCAATAATTGACCAAGCTGATTTTTGGAAATTAATTTGATATTCATGTTCCCAGCTAATGTAAACCATTAAATATATCCTCTTTAATAGTACAGAATATTAATTTGACAAATATATCCACTCACTTTGCTGTTATTTGCTACTCACCAAAAACACATGTGTTAACGCGACAAGTACTCAGAACAGTCTGGATGCAATCCTCCCCTATCACCGAACATTTAGAATCATTTCGCGGCAAATTCAAACATATTTGAAAAAAAAGGGTGATTAAATTGAAATTAGACATATTTAGAAACTAATATAATAACATATCTTATATGTTCATATGAAACAAATCTTATTTCATACCGTTATACAAAAAATCGGTCACTATTTGGTTATTGGTCACTAATTGGTCCTTTACCTTATTCTAAGTATCATAGTTTTCAAGCAGTAGTTACTTGAAGATAAGAGGTTCCGCACCTCCATGGACAACTGTGCCGGCCGCGGCCGTGTAGCTAGTTAAAAATACTGTTAATTGTGGACTAAATTCATAAAAACTCCTAAACATTTTCAAAAAGTTATGGTTAAGTCATTTATTCAGTTTTGATTAACAATATAAAATTTTAATATTAAAATTATCTTCATCGAAAGAATAAAGATATTTATGTTGATCATTATTTGACAATATTTAATAGGTACATCTGAGAAAAGGAAAATTAAAATAGCTAATTAAACTAAATTACAAAAAACATATTTCAAAAGTCTTCATCTCCGCAGTCTGATAAAATTTCATAGGTTAGGCTGTTACAGAAGTTTGTATGTTTGCAGTCACTGCACCATTTTAACCCTTGTGAAATGCAGGGCATATTTTGGCATATTTTGAATGTGGATATTGTACCAAATTTTTAATTGATACAGACACCTAAAATAATAGATACATATTATAGCTTATTGTAGGTAATTTTTCATTATATAAGCATGGGCTACTTAGTATAGTATATTATTAAACGAGCAATTTATGATAGCCATAATTCACGATGGGTGACGTTTGCGTCACGAGCCGCAGGCGAGGGGCGCAAGTCACCCAAGTGAATTATGGCCATAAATTGCGAGTAGAATATTATACTTTGTCCACGACACTTAATTTATTTATTAATAAATAAAAGTCAGTAGCGATTTGGCATATTACTAACCTCAAAATGTTGTGGCAGCTCCTTCAAATAATTAGACATAATATATATAGAGATGGGCGATACTGTAGAAAGTATCAATACAACGTACCGTTGTGAATATATTGTTTTGAAATACTTAATATTAGAAAATATCGTTATGAAAAGTATCAATACTAAAAATTACAATATTTTATAGATACGATATATGTCAGAAACAAATTTCCTGAACAAAATACACAGATTTAATAGTTTATTTCATATTGTACCCCCATCTCTAGTCGGGAATTATGAACCATAATTCACTACAGTGTATTATGAACCATAATTCACGACAGTTGATATATGGGTACCATATACCTTTAGTTAGGAGGTAAAATATTGACTTATTATTAGGTGGTCGTGGACAAAAGTATTTATTACCTTTTCAAATGTTATTTAGCATGATCAGTGGGAGGCAGCTCAGAAGATTTGCGATTTGAGTCCGTTGTCAGGTACCATCGTGATTGATTCAAGTAAGCAATATTTTCTATACAAATAAAGTATATATTCTGTACTAAACTTACAATGATATAAAGGAAAGAATATCTTCTGTATGTTCCTTGTGGTATATTATTCATTCTTTTTTTAATTTTTCGGGAAATTAAACCACAATATTTTTAAATTCTTTATTTCAACGTTTCGGTAGCGTTCCAGCTACCGTTGTCAAGAAAAAATATAAGTAGAAATTAATTTTTATCCCTAACTGACATAACAGAAAAAATTTGACAACTAGACAATCAAAAAATTATTTTGAAGTTTAAGGCTGCAAAATTTTGTCTGCACATTATATGTTTAGCGCTGTTGGCCTTTCTTTCCAGAAAATATCTTGTTTAGTTCCGGAGATATCGCGAAGTATGTGTGAAAAGATAATGAAACATAATTTTGACAGATTTTTGACAAATTTCGCAATAAAAAGTGTTGGACCCATTAAAAAATGTTGTAATTCCGATTTTAGATGGTCAGGGGCCTACTCTATAATTTTGTGAAGACCACATGTGGTTGTACCTAAAAGAAAATCGAGAAGGAAGCCACTTTTTCTCCGTTTTTCAGTCGACTATCAATTATAATTTTTAGCTCTTCCAAACTTATGAATGAAAATATTCACATATAATTTCCCTTGAAACTTTTCTCTTTTTCGTTGCTTCGTCAAGTGAATCCACAGGACTTCCAGGGATCTGAGTTCAATCCTTTAGATAAGTGGTCTGCTGTTAATGGCTGTTGTTTGATAAAAAGGTACCTTCTTATTTTTCAAAAAGGCTCTATCAAATGATAACTGGATTTATTCACATTGTGAGGTTGTTTTGGATCACTCAGTATCTTGAAATGGCACGAAGTTTATTTGTGTTATTCACAAAGTGCATCTACATAATACATTATCCTTGTTACCTGTTCACGGGATGCAGTTGGTGAACATATTTCCATGGAAAACCTTCGTTTCATATCATAAAAGAAAATTCCTCTTATTTTTCGTTCCTCAAAATGTGAAAATCATAAAGTATATACCCAATAAAACGTCAAGAGGCGTTTCTCATGAAAATATTACAAGGAAAACTTTCCAATCCACTGAGGGAAATCAATCAAGTTTCTTTGAGCAAAGAAAATAACAAAAATGGATATTTTCATTTGTTGGCTTGTTTTAAAGGTTTCAGACTTTATATTTAAATGTAGACCTTATTTTCGAATAATGACTTCGTTCTGCATTTCCTTTTCAAGTACATTAAATTACAGAAACTTCAGGATAGGCTTTCAAAGCTTTAATGAGTTCTCAAATAAAAGAAAACCGAGACAGTCAGTGAATAGAATTTATTTTTATGGAAAATAACAATATAACGTTCTACTTAAAAGAGAATAGAAAAAATATATTATTTTCAGCTGTGAATAAGAGAAACATGACAAAAATTTATTGAAATATATTGACAGTTTTTTGTACACAATGTGAAATTTACGTGCACAAATTGTGACTTCATTGCACTTATATTTTTTAATTGGGAGTTATGCATTTGATCCAATAGAGGTTAACTCCGCTGTACTATCAATGAAGGTTTATTAATCTATGATTTAAATGGAATAAAATTTTCTTAATCTCAAAGAAGTACTCAAATTTCGATTCATGGCACGTCGTAAAAGATAAATTGACAATACCAGATGAACACATATTTTACATGATAACATGACATCTGAGAACATATTCAGTGAGTGAATATCATCATCCCACACAGGGAACAGGTTATGCATCCAGGTTATTCTGGAGAAATCATCTGGTTCACCGATTGATCCAAAACAAACCATGGCACTAGGGCTGATATGAGTGGACCAAGAAAGAAGCTGTCTCTTATCCGTGGTCGATACATCACTGTGTTTCAAGCAAACAGGATTGCCGCTATAGCCTGCATTGATGAAAACATTAGAAGAGTATATATCTACCGGACAAAAAATTCAAATTTCCACTGACAGCCAGATCTGCTTAAAGCTATCAGCAATCCAACACCTAGGTCCAAACTGGTAAAAAACTGTGAAGAATCCCTTAACATTCTAAAAATGTAAACTTTACGATGAAACACCTACAAGGACTCAGACGGAAGCCATTTGGAGTGGAGATAACAAAACCATCACAACTAATGAAGATCCCTCCAGATAAACTGGTGGCCTTTATAGAAGACATGAAGCTTCTGAAATGGAAGTAGGTAGATAACATGGGTAATGGTGCAAAGATTCAGTTCAAGTGGAGGGCTGTTGAGCCCAACTCAAGCGTATGAATGAATGAGATAAATTGGATCGAACTGTTACCTGAATCATCAATCACATACTGTAGATCTTGCCACCATAGACTACTGGCTTATAATTGATTTGGAGAATATGCTAAAGGGGGAAATATTCGACTCAATCGATGACTTCCATTCCAGTTTATGTTTGACTTTGATGATGTTAGAATTCCTCAGTTTTATATGATAAGTTGAATGAAACACCCTCTTCGGACTAGTTTTTTTCTTGAAATATCACTGGTGTACAATGCGGAATAAAGATGCTTTCAAGAGAATTCCCACACCTTGTGTAAATATCAGGAAAGGCAACTGAGTAAAAATATGATTATTGTTATTATAATGGCCACTGCTGGAACGTATTTTTATTCTTTTGTTACGCCTTAAGGGTCGTATTTCAACACGGAATACTATTGTGTATTTCACTCTTACCTGTGAAATATACATGTAGTTGGGAATGGAAATAGTATTATTACATGGAACACGCGCATTGAAAGCAGCACATGATAAGATCTTTGTAAGAATACTAAATACTCCGATAGGGGGAATTTATTTTGCCAGTATAACTACTGTACTGAAACTTTAACAAATTAGGATGAAATTTTCAGTTCAACCAGAGAAATCATTACCTATCAAATTGCCACAAAAGAACTAACCAGAAGAGGAATTTCTGGAAAAAACATAACAATCTGCACTGATAGTAGACAAGCCCTATTAGCCTTGAACAGACAACGTGTTATATTGAGGCTAGTACTAGAGTGCCACCAAGATTTAGCTCACGCCTCGGCAGATAACAATATCATCCTGAGGTGGGTTAAAGGGCACGACAGGAGTAAAGGAAATCGCACTGCTGATTCTTTAGCCAGGGACGCCGCTGGACTAAAAATTCTAGGACCCAGTGACACCTACGGCCTAACGACTTCGACAATTGCGGAACGAGCCAAACGTTACACCCATGCTCAATCCCTTAAGAGATGGGATGGAATCAAAGGATGCAGTCTTGCCAGGATCACCCTGGGCGACCATGGAAAGCTGGCGCCAAAGAAATATTTGGCGATGACCAGGAAAAACCTACGTTTAACAGTAGGATTTCTGACTGGTCACTGTCAACTAAGGAAACACCTCCATACTATGGGGTTAGTGGACACACCTCTATGCAGGATGTGTGAACAGGAAGATGAAACTGTCAGGCATGTCTCATGCGAGTGTCCGGAGTTATCGTCAATAAGAGAGTGTGTGTTCGGTGAGTCTTGGCCTACACCTGCCGATATAAAGGAGATGTCTCCTAGTGACCTGTCCACCTTCCTGAGAAGGACAGGATGGACAATGACCTAGGAGGACAACTCCTCGGGAGGATGTACAATGGGTCACATGTGGCCTAAGTGCTGTGAGCCTACACACTCACCCTCACCACTCTACAGATACAGATACAGATACCTATCAAATTTGGCAAGAATGTAACTGCAAACACTGGACAATGATTCAGAGCCAGTTTCATAATGCTTTTAAAGGAAACTTTAAGCGTAAAAGGTCGTTTGTAGTGTAGTGCACAAAACAGTCAAACCCATAGAAGTGAATGTTTATAGGATGACCTTGAATACAAAAATGAGGTTTCAAACCCATCCACCTGAAGCGCTAGTTGCAATTGAGTTGTCGAAACAGGCCTGGCAGCTAAGGTCTTTAGCACGAAAAGAAGAAAATATTTTAAAATTCATCAAAGCTGTCATATAGTTGTTGTCACCATTGTCTTTTATAGATTGTTCCCTTTTGCCATTTGCAGAAAACAGAACAGACTCCCTTATTCACTCTTTTGAGTTAGCGCGCCATAGAAACCACACTAAGACAAAGGAGTGGTTAGGGTGAAATACATAACTCGACGGCTGAAATAAAATGAAAAATTACGTCATTTTTCTCGTTTTCCCTCAAAGTGCCGACAAATGATAAGGAAAAGATTGAGCTGTATGTTTAGTAAGGCCTATCAATATAAAGTGTAGGCCCCTTGGGTGAGGTGAACCATGAAAGCCGTTTTGAACGCAGTCGCTTAAGAAATTGTCAAGTAAAGCAAAAACAGGATTTAAACGATAATCTTTGGAGAAATAGCAGATAGGGACTTATGTATTATATCGGAAATTGGAATTCATTTCGGAAAAATTGGAGGAAAATAAGCAAATAGAGTGGTGAAGCTATAATAAAATAGATCATTAGTCATTGAGCATTAGAATGAAGCTCATTGAGTTAAAAAATAGTAACCAATCACTTGTATGTGCTCCCTAACTTTTACTTAGTTTCTTAGGCAAGTCACGGATGAATTTTGTGATATCTGCAAGCTTTAACTTGGGTACGAATCATTACAACAATATCTTTGAACACTAAACGTGATTTGTAATTAAAAATGACAGTTGATTAATAGTGGGTTAATCATGATAAAACTCGATTAAAAGGCCAGCTTGTACTGGCCAGAGGTTATTGGAACATTGATCTAACATATAAAATATTCAAATCCAAAAAGAGCCTAAATAGTACTACAACCTGCTATAAATATTCGAAATCTTGAATATTGAAGTAGATCTGACAGGTTTAATTGAGAAATGTGTATGTTCGAGGTACATTCCGCTTGCTTGTTACTTCTACCTACTTGAATATAATTGTCATTCATTCAAAAACGGTACAAGGTATTATATATTTTTGAAGTCAGAAAAAAAACCATACCAACAATGTGAAAATATACAGGGTGTCCCCTTCAAAAAAGCAATGTTATTTTTTGTATCTTCATCTCCTTGAATTTGCACGCTACTGGACTTTTGAATATTGAGAAAATTCAGCTGTAACCAAACAACTTTTATAATGAGACTTTTTTTCCTAAAAGTGATAATAACGATGATAGGGGGTGGGTAATTTATAATGAATAACCCTGTACCTCGTAGGAATGAGGGAAACAAATTAATGAATAATATAAGAATAGTTCAATCATAAAGGATACTTGAAGGTGGTTAATTGGATGATTACTATCCTTTTAATGCATGCGGCTCGTATTTTCCATATTTCCTTTGAATTCGGAATCATTACCTCTAAATTTTAACGGCAGGAATTGCGAAATATTTCATGTGTCACGGCTTGTGTGGGAATAATCAACCATATCATGATTTATTAAAGTTGACGTTGAACAAAAACAAATGACAAATCACTTTACTACATTCTAGCCAAGATTAATGAACATTGGCAAATCCTTTTTACAATTGTTTTTCGCCATCGTCCTACTCGTTCATATGTCGGGTGAGAGTAAAGCGATAATACTGAAATTAATGATATGAAAAAAAAACCAACGTGAAAGATTGCAAAGAATGAGTGTAAATGTTCAACGAGGAGGGTGCTACTTTAGATCTCCAGAATAAGCATTACGAAGTGTTGTCCATAATAAATAATCGGGGTGCAATATATTGTCACTTTGACAGCTCTGTTATTTAGATTCTCGATAAAAGTAATTTCTTTGCCACTCACTTATTTGTTACCATACTTATTGGACTTTGCAACTCTGCTAAAAAGTTCCGGTCAAATAAATGGTTTTGATGAGCCTTTTACAAACTGCGTCTTTGAAAGTAACAAAGTTAATAAGAAGTAAGAGTCCATGGCTGAACCCTCGGTCGACAAAGAGAATACGTTGACATTACCCTTCGCACAAAAATTATTTTCCAACGAAGGGTACATATTATATTATTTTCTACGATTTGAAATCCAGTCACAACCCCCGATAGTAAGTATACGCTCCGTATATTCTTCATCATTTCCACTGTCCACGTTTTATGTTCATTTTGTTTCGTCGGAAAAATCTGCATAACCACCAACATTCAACATAAGATTTCTTTTTATGTTTGGGACGTGAATCGAAAGTTGAATCTCGGAGTAGCTGGGGAAAATGTATTTTCTCATATTTTGGAGGCTGTTGGATTTGAATAAGATTTTCTCATTTTATGACAAATACAATTATTGGTAGACGTTGAAGAGGATTTTTTTGAAAAACATTTATAATATTGACGCTTATATTGCCAAATTCTCGGTTTTAAGCCATGTCACTCACATCGTAAGTTGATTTTCAGTGGAATAATTACGATTTTTTCGTTGGGTTTATTTTTCAACTTCAGTTTCTGACATGGTTATGTGTACGTTGTTGTTATGTTGTACTCTTCTAAACATTCCAAACATTTTTGAGTAAATTGGAACCTGATGTCAACAAACTTATTGAACAGCATCAGATTCAACCTTCACATTAGTTTTTATATAAGAATTGATTATGTTTGTTTTATTATCAATAAAAGATACTCTGTCCGGATACTATAAAGTTGCGTTTCAATAATCAGTTATAAGTACTTAGCGATTTTTAAGTAGGTATGTTTAAAAAGGGGGGCGTTAAAAAATAATTTATTCTCAAAGTGGGCAGTAGACAAAAAAAGGTTGGGAACCTATGGTGTAGAGTGTGGAGTAAACAGGGTGATCATTTGAATTCCGACACTTTTTAGGAGCCCATAACTTGGAAACCAATTAAGATATCGAAAGGCGGTTTCGACTTCAGGAACTAAGAAATTTTTTTCACACTGTTGCCAATTTTGGATTTTTTCCCTAGACTCCAAGAAAAAACCTGGGTTTTTTGGAGATCAATAACTTAAACATTTTAAATGAAACACCCTGTATGTTTTTGTACTGTAGGATAGGCAGAAGATTCTACATTTTTTGAATATATGGTTTTATAGCAATTCAAAGTGTCCTTAAGGAGCAGATTATCTTTAAAAGATGGACTGCAATTCGTTGACTACAGTAACTCCATACATTTTTGTCAGCGCATAACTTCTGAACTAGTAATGACATCGAGAAGCGGTTTTAATTGAACGGCTTAAGAATAACCCAACGTTTCACTAGCACATACTGATTTAGTATTTTTTCTCTATAATTAAGGGCTACTGCTACTGTCAGTCATTGATAAGTAATTCTGTTTATTGTGATTTATTCTACTTATTTAATTCTGTTCTTTTGTCGAAACTCCTTATTGAAAATGTTAACAAATGGGGGAAAAGCACGTACATTTACATTTTTTGCAGAAACCAAATCTGTTACACAAACAATGTTTCGCCGAATGTTTCAGAGGAATCCTCCGTCAAGGTACTCTATATCGTCCTGGTGGCAAAAATTTCATGAAACAGGTACTTCGGAAAGAAAGAAAATTAAAAATATCAATCGTAATGACATTTTACTAAATGATTTGTTGGCAGCTCAAGAAATTTTGAATGTTGATAACAATTCCATTTCCATAAGAAAAATAGCCAACGCGTTAGAAATGTCATACGGTGAGGTACATGATTTATTAAGAATTTTGAAAATTAAGGCATATAAAATACAGATTTTTTGGAAACTTGTTCCAGAGGCATACAACAAAGTCTATTTATGAGCAAGATTCTTTTGGATTTATTTAGAACAGATCCTAATCCTAATTCATCATGTCTCATGAAGCTACATTTCACACAAACACGACTGTAGAATCTGGGCCGACGAAAACCCCCGTGTTTACAATGAGTTTGAAAGGAATTCACTTAAGGTAAATGTCTGGTGTGGCATGTCTAAGGGAAAGATATATGGACCCTTCTTCTTCGCTGAACGAACTGTCACTGGTGCAGTTTACACAGATATGTTGCGGACTTACTTCTATCTTCAACTTGTGCAAGATGGCATGTTTGAGACGGTCTACTTCCAACAAGATGGCGCACCTCCGCACTATTCTCGCGTAGCAAGATATTCTGTAAATCAAACATTTCCTTATAGTTGGATAGGGAGTGCAGGTCCTTTAGAATGGTCACCATACTCTCCAGATTTAACTGGGGGCCTCTCGATATCTTAATCGGTTTCCAAGTTATAGGCTCATAATATGTGTCGGAGTTCAAATGATCACCCTGTATATTGAATGTTCTATGAATGCAAGTATACTCTTACACTCAGGGTGTAGTGTTGTGAACGTACCATTCTGTAAATTGTCTTTTTTCAATTGCGCACTCAAGGTTCAAAAAATGTCTAATTTCTGCAGTACATTAATGAAAATTTCAAGGATATGAAAAAAATTATAAGAAAATAAAAATGGACTGCAAAAAAGGGTTTTTGATTCGAAAAGATTCACCTGGAAATTCAGTCATAACATTCCCTCCTGAACTCTCTTCAGTGTAAATAAGTTTGATAAGAAAGAATGGTTGATATAATTCAATTGTAAGATTATTTGAATATTCGTTTTTTATTTATCCCAATTGCTTCCAAAAGATTCAATTGGATTTGGGTTCTGTTCTGTTTAAATTTAATCTTCTAGCACTTGAGAGAAATGAAATAAAAAATTCAGGTAATCTTCTCAACGACCTAATAGATACCAACCATTCTTCCTTATTAAACCCATGTACCTAATTTATAAGTAACCCTTTTGAAATTAAGAGAATCTCTTTCATCTTATTTTCAGTTGAACATTTTTTATTTCTTTTGTCAATATTCTTAAAATTCCGTATTAAAGCACTGTGTTGATTGAAAATGTTTCTTCATACTGTCATCCCTTTGATAAAGTTCAAGTTGAGCATAGGTCCAAATGTAATGAGAATTCAAACCAATCAAATTGTTTCATTCCATCGTGCCAGTATGGGATATTCATCAAGTGAAAGCCTGATCTGTTCAATGCTTCAATAAATTACTTGAAACTATCGTTTTCATGAAGCACTACACTGTATTTGAAAGAAAAAAACGTTAATTTTTCAATTTGTTTAGGCATAAATTACGCTCTCAACATCCGCACTGCAACGGAACTATTATTCTTACGAGAATTATTAATTACGGAAATACATTCGTGCGATCTAAAAATCCTTTCATTAATTTCCAATATACCTATTTCCCTACACATACGCCATTATAAATTACCCTTAAACGGCTTGGCTATCAGGCGCATATTGAATAATGCAAAACGGCTGCAAATTTAACGTTTTCAAAAGAGTTTAATTTATGTTCCAGGTGGCGTTTTAGCTCACGTCCAGGCCCTGCTCAAGGGAACTGCCCTATTGCCCTGCGACTTGACGCCGACCGCTCCTAACGATACTGTACTTCTAGTGGTTTGGTACAAAGATGAGCATACCCCCATTTATAGGTAAGCGTATAATTTATTACACCACTTTAGTAAGAGGAGAGAAGGTGCGTGAATTTTCGAGGTCCTTGATTCTCTAGTTTCGTTATTATGTCATTTTTTTAAATATTTTATGCAGTATTGTATCCAGTAGATATTTTATAATGTCTGGATGATTTCTGTAACAAAATAATGTAGTATTGCTGCTTAATGAAAACAATATTGTTTATAAGTACGACGTCGGAGGAAAATTATATACAGGGTATCGAGAAAGTCTGGCACCAAGTCATTTTCTTTGTAAAGAATCAACATATAATCAGGCAATCCGGATCACGTGAGCTAATATGGCCGTGCAGGGCAAACAATTTAGACAGATAGGTTAGTTTTGTATTGTCTATTCAGTCATAAACAGTGCTCAAGACTTTTAAGTCGAATTTATTAGTATATTTTGCTTCAATTTAGTATATTTTATTAGTGTTTAGTATATTGTTCATTTGATTAGTATTTTTCATTTAGATCACTTCTCTTAGTTTTCATAAATATTGTTTCTGAACAAAACTGAACCAAATGCCTGCTACATACAGCCTGATATTTGATTTTTGATTCTGTTGAATCATCTCTATTGATTGCTGCTAACCACATTTCTCTACGCTTCTCACTTAATTCATTCTTGTGCACCAAAAATGTGTTCTTCAAAACAGCTGGGACCTTAAAAAAGCTTACTTGGTCTCGGTTTGAACGGCTCCCACAACCGACTACAATACAAGCTGTTGGCATTTTGAAGTAGGTGTTTCACTCCTGAAATCCGTAAGCATAAAAGTTAAATACTACAGGTGATGTCTTCCAATTCAAGCAAGTGAAATTTCAATGCCAGCAATTTCATAAATGTTTCACTTTCATTATAATATTGTATATGTTTTAGTCAGTGTGTACTTACCCGTAAATATTAAATAATAATTCTTGATAGTCTAAAAACCACTAACAGAAAAATAATGTTCTTATATAGGTACACAACCAAAAGTTGGTCCTAAATTAATATACCCAGCTTAAGAGTTTTATAAAACTAAACTTTTTATTGTATATTATTAGTAAAGAGACACCAAAGCAAAATAAAAGCACCTTTCTCCAAAATAAACACTTATGCATACCAAAATCCACGGTCTACAATGTATTGAATCACATTTGTTTGCCCTGTGTCGCCATATTGAATTTTATTTGACAGGTCACTGGAGAGAGAGAGTACCACTCCATGGTGGACATCATTTCTTGCTCCTCGTTTTCTTGTTGTTTTGATGATATTATTTCCTCCGTTATGTATGCTAGATCAAACAACAAAGAAATTGCCGCTTTAAATTCAATGGCTTTTCCAGTTCTGCCCATATTAACCCTGCAGTGGACGCGTGTTATTATTTTACAAGAAGGGACGCGTTGGGTCCCACATACCCAAAAACAAAAACCTAATATTTCTCAAAATCAAAGATATTCTTAAAAAATTGTATCAAGTGGTTTTAATGTAGTTAGAAAAGAACATAAAAAACTGCAAGCAAAAATATTTTGATTTTTTAAAAAAAAATTAAACCAAGATTCACATAAACAATATTTTTTGGTAAGGTTGCACTGAACACCCTGTAGAAATGTTATTCCGCAAATGTCATTGCACAAACTTGGCACACACATACAGTATGCTCTTAACAAATGAATTTTTGACAAATACGGCACTTGTATCGCGTTTTGCGATCTTTGCAGAATGCGTATCTGCCACGTTTATTTCCCACTACTGACACTGGCATCACCATTTCAGTTCCAGTAAATGGCTCTGCAGATTGTCTAATTTCTCTTGGTAGGAAATCAACTCACTTTCTCTCTAACGTAAGGATATATTATTCTAAAGAAAAAAATAGTTTTAGTACCTGTGTGTAGCTATTTTATAATATGAATAACTTTGGTGCAAAACAAAAAAACTTACACAAACAGACGCGTTGGGTCCAATAGACCGATATCACTCCTAGAACCTATACTATTCACTTCACAGCGCTGAAACCACTAATTAGCGTACATTCTAATCTAACTTGAAGGTACTGAAGCGCACAGACCTCAATGTCCTCTATGGCAAAAGCATCAACAATATTAAAGTCTCCTTGGGCCGGAGAGACCCGACGCGTCAACTCCAGGGTTAATCTAAAAATACGATTCTTAATATAAATTGAGAGGAAATGCTCTAGAGCTTGCTAAATTATATATTAATGACCGCCTACCATCCAATTAACGTAGAACAATCAACAAACCTTTTGATATACGGTTAAATGTAATAACCTATTTCATTACATTTCCAGGTAATGAATAATGAAAAATGTTTACAGAATATAGAGGATTTAGTTATCTGTCTACAATATTTAAAGCCAGTCCGATCCCTTTTTTTAATATCTACAAATGAAATAACTTAAAAACTCTGCACTGTATACATTTTTCCAGTGAATAAAAACCAAGCAGCCCTTATTTTTATTGGGTGAAACTTTAACGCTCGTGAGAGTACCTTTTTCACAATTTAATTAAATCCCATGCTGTTTCAACACCCTGTACTTCAACAAAACCATTGTGTGTGATAAGCCAACATTATGAACGTCAAGAGACGAAGAAATTAAAATAACGCTACTGCCGTTAACGGTCCAGACTATGTCAGAGGTACTTAAAGTGTTTTTTACTTTTATTTTGGTGTCTAGACAACTTCGTAGTCTCTGAAAGTACAAAATTACTATAAAGCTTCTTTCTATTTCAGACGGCTTTAAAAATTTAACCCGGAATGCAGTGATAATGAATTTTTGCAAAGTGCGGTCTTACATACATATTTAATCCACTGCCCTGTTTTATTTTAGTTTCGGAAAATATTTCCGAGTAATTTTGATCGGGTTGTAGTTTAGTAATATAAGTTCGGAATTTTTAATTTCAGTTAGCGTAGAATTTTGTAAAATTACAAAGTAATCATTGTGACAAAAAATCGGTTTCGAATTGAAAGCCCGGAGTGTAAAAAAAACTACATTTGTATCGCGGTAAAAACGAATTTCGACTGGTTGTAGTCACGGAAACTACAAATACAAGGGTCGTATGAAAAGATCTAAATAATATAATGTTACGTCGGGAAATAATTGGCAAATATTTGTAGGTCCTAGTTCATTTGTTTCCTTTTTCTACCAAAGGAAGTGGACCGAATTCAAAGAGTTCTCCAGATAGATACTGTGTCATTATTCCTTCGATTGTTTTAGAACCGTTTTTACTTTTATACTGGTCACATTTGATAAGGTGGCTATAGTCTGTACAGAAAGTACGAGGAGTAATAAACCCTAATTGAGTATGCAAAACCTTTACAGGGAGCACCATGAAATTTTTGATAAATCTCTTACTTTAAATTACATTTCTTCCGTAAATCTAAGAACCAGGTAGATCGACCCCGTATTTGTTTCAGTTGTAGCAAAATTTAGGGTTTCTTCATTGTTAAAGGATTAGCAGATAAGCAATAACGCAATGCAGTGGTGTGTATTTTGGGAAAAAAATACGTTCTAAATTATAATATAATAAAAAATGAAAAGAAATAATTATTGGAATACATTTATTACTTACATTTTATTCTATATCCGACTCGGAAGAGGAAGAATCGTTGTTGACATTAATAATAATAGGGTCGATTAAATCATCACAAATATTGTCAATTTTCCACATATTTGCCTCTACTTTGATAACATGCTCGATACAGTTTGTCCAATTTTCCTTACTAACATGACTTACAGCACTCTCAAAAAATTTCATAACATCGTTTATTTTAAAAGTAGTATTTTTTGTTCAACTTCCCCCTTTACCTGAGCCCATATTAATTCTATGGGATTAAGTTCACAATGATAAGGGGGAAGTCGAAGAACTGATATACCACGAGAAGAAGCCATTTCTTCTACAATGTAGGTTTTGTATTTATTCTTGTTCATTTTTGCAATTCTGTAAAGTTCTTTCCTTAGTGGATCTTTTGGAAACTTAATATTTTTCGAAATAAGCCACTCCAAAAGCTCTGCTTTACGCCAACGACTTGTGGGCAATGCTTCTCGTAACCGTGAATGGTAACTTGCGTTGTCCATAACAATAACAGCCCCTTTTGGAATCAGATCCAACATTTGAACAAACCATTCCTCGAAGACATCCCCATTCATATCTTCGTGATAGTCCCCCGTGCGTTTTGAAATAAAAGTTAATAATCCACCATCAACAAAACCTTCAGAACTTCCAACATGGACAATGATAAGTCTTTTTCCTTTTCCAGATGGTGGCTGCAGTAAGTAGCTCATTCGCTCTGCTTCTAGATTAAATTCTCCAGCGCAACTTCTCTTTTCCATAATATTGTAGATTCCCATTAAAATTTTATGAAGGCCAGTCAAACATTTTTTTCCTCAATCTTTTTATATTCGATAAAAATGGTAATCAATTGTTACTTGTGTTCTTTTTTCTAAACCCTCGACAAAATTTTGGAGTGTAAAAATGAATAATTCTTTTATTTTGTGTGCGAAGCGCGAGAATCCCGTCTGGTCTTTGTGAATCGAAAAAACCAAAGCTATTATAATTTGAAGAAGCGAATACAAAACAATTTCCAAAATACACAAAAGCTGTTTCTGTTTCAATATAATTATTAATGTAAACAAAGGTGAAATGATTTGGATTATACGATTCTCTGTAGAGAACCATAACTTTTGTTTTATTTACATTTACATTAAAACGGTTTGAATCACCATACTTCTGAAGAATTTTTAATTTAAATAACTTCCATATCTATTTTATGTGAAATTTGATTCAGTGCAGCAGTGATAAGGAAGATTAATTAAAACCATCCATAAGATGAACAAGAAGTTAGAATAGGTTATAGGTGATATGAATTGTAGAAATTATTTGAATGAAATTATTTTTGAAATTGTGCTCAGAATGGAATGTGGATTGTTGTAATTGTGGACGATGTAACAAACGATGTAGGGTTATCAGAGTTCCACAAAGTGGCTGCTATATCTAATATTAATTCGTCAGAGAATAACTTTTCATTGTTGGTTCAATTTTTTCCATTTCCCAAAAAAATTGGGCATAACAAACAAATTCTGATCAAGCTACATATAGAGGAAAGTCACCAAATATGGAATACCATTTTGTTTTTGGGATATAAAAAAAACTTCATATAAATTAAATCAGTTTACTGTTTTTACTAATCAGTCATACATTTATATGTAGTAATTAACAGCCTTCAATCAAATATATTAGTTATCAAATTAAAATCTAACACAAAAAAACAAAATCACAAATGAGTAACCAAATATGGAATAGGTATATCCATATATGGAATATAAGCATAAATCAACATAACAATAACAAAAATGGACATTCATATCTTTGAGATCAATTAAATAAATATAATATATTGTGATAAATGGAAGAAGTTACATAATTACTTGCAAAAGTCACAGATGCAAGTATCAACTCTGCACCAGCACAATTATAATGTGCCCAGAGCCCACACATCAAGCGTTCAATTTAATATTCCATAATTAGACACCGACGACTGTCCATATTCGGATTTTTATACTAGTTTAAACTCTTCTAAATATGTTTTAAAGTCACAATATTTTAATGACAAAAGATCACAAAATGGTGAAATAAACATAATACCGATATACTATATAGTATAACACTTACGTAAACAAACATAACAGCTGGTAATACTCGTTTATTACTTACCTATAAAATTTTCTGCACGACAACAAAACAAAACACGCCTGCCACACGTGAAGCATTCGCACAACTGACTCATTGGAGTGGGTGCGATAGTTAGTAGACCGAATGAAACAGAAGATGGTCGAGTGTTGCGTTTTATACTTATAGTCTTAGAGAAATGAAGGCACTCCATATTAGGATACTATTCCGTATTTGGTGACTTTCCTCTAGGATTTTCACGATAAAAAGACGATGATGTCATGTTTAGTTACTTTCCTGCTTATCAGAGTAAATATTAATTCACCAACCGTGAATCCAATTTATCCTCAACAGCCAGGCCAATTTACAGCTAACAGGTTGGCAAAACTTCAAGACGTTGTCAAATCAACTGGTAAAATTCCCCAGTTTGTTTGGACGTTCATTGACATTCGATCATCGTCTAATATTCACAAGTTTTTTTTGTTGTTATAAATTTATTGTTTCGCTTAGATTAAAAATACAGTTATTTTCATAACTAATTACTTAAGTAAGTGTGTAGTCAATAAAACCCGAAGCAGCTAAACAGTAAATGTCAAGAGAGGGTAACAAATGGGCGCCCGTTTCTCCCACTTACTGCTGTAAGAGACGTAAGTAAAAGTATTCACTATTATTTGTATTTATTATTATTGAGAACTGTTAATCAAACATCCGATTGACTTTTCTAGTTTTCGTTAAGTGAAGAAAAAACTGCAGCTTGGCAACATCACAATATTTTGTTTTGAAACGTCATCGTCTTTATATCGTAAATAAACTATACCAGTTTCCATTTCATTCTAAATATGATTCCAATGAGAAATCTCCTTGAATATAACTTCTCCATCTCTGGTGCCGCTATCCCCCAGTCTATCAGAGGCTATTTAACATACCTGTATTTTTTGTATTTTTCATAATAACAAATTAAAAGCTTTTTTGTTGTTATATACGAGCTATATTCAGTACAATAAACTGGATTAAATCACACCACATTTCATTTCTACCCTATTTCTTCCTCAACAAAAGGGTGAAATAGATTGAAACATTATTCTTAAGAATCAAAAGCGGCTTACAAATTTATATCCTTTGTACTGCCACTGTTGTGTTCAAATACTTGACGTTAAATGATCTATTAGTATTCGCATTAATAACAACTTACGACTCTATTTTCTTGATATCGTTGATTATAAACTACTATCAACTTTGATATTTTGATTTTTATTAATACAATTTAGCAAATAATTGATGTTCTGTATAGCTACTCTGTGAGTGGAAGGGAGAAAGCTATAGAATAACAAAGATAATGTCTATAGAAATGGGCGTTCCTTGGAGAGGGAGTATACTGCTCTCGCTTGGACATGTACAATTTAATTTATAGTGCTCACTGTTGCTCCTACAGGAGTTTCTACATAGAGAAGATAAATATTAGCCGATCATTTCATTAGTATTTATAAATTTCAAATGATAATGTATTCTCTAACGATCTTTAGGAACATAGAATAAATATTAAATATCACTCAATTTCTATAACAGCTGGAAACTATTGTATTTGATAATTATCAATACCACAGTATGGACGGTATAGGTTTTTCCAAGGAAAATTAGTTATTTTGACGTTTTGATCCAATTTTAAAAAATCGGACCGAGCCAAAATACAATAATACAATAATACAATTTCAAAATTGCATCCTTCTGCAGATCAATGTACCCATGTGGTTTTGTGAAGACCTCTTTTGATAACGATGTCTTGTAAAGTTGATTATAATTTATATTATCATTATCAATTCACAGAGGAACTTCGCAGCCTTTTGAGCTCGATAATAACTTCGATTTTTGTCTCCATATTAACGAAGTACTCAAAGGGTCTGTACATATTGGCACTCCAGCATAAATTTTCTCTGCTTGTTTTGCAGTTGAATCTGTCTTTATCTGAATCGCCTTCTCAATGGTCTTCTGGGGCTCTTCTATTTGTACCACGTCAAATTTTTGACCAATAATTCATAGCTATATTACACGAAGAAAGTATTTTGTTGTTTTCATCCCCCTTCCTTGTTTTCTGTTTTTTGGTAATTTTATCGCAACAGTTAAAACAAGATTTTATTCAATTTCATTCTGACTTTTTTAAAACAGGTTCAACACACATACTATGTATGAAATATTCATTAAATTATTGTTTGGATCAACTATGACAATTCAAGGATTCAAATTACAGTGAACTATATTTCAACAATGTATAAACACCGATTCTGATGATGAGAGGTTTCTCAAATATTGTCGATGACTAATTGAACAACCATACACTACATCAGATAGATCTTATAATTTAGTACATCGGTTCATAATAGCACGTAGGTACCTTTATGTAATCGATAATGCTGGCATTGGAAAATGGATTTATTGATGTTATTGTGAATAATGGGGGGATGATACAGAGTGATAATATTGCTTCAGATTATAAAAGGAGTTAATTTTGAGATGTTTCATCTCTATTCATTAATATTCAAATACAATTTGTTAATTTTGCTCAAGTCAAACGAGAATTTGATGTTTTTACCGTTTCCAGATTTATGTTCCGTTGGAATAGACTCAAAATGGCTAAAAATCAATGGAGATAGTTTCCAGTTATAACTTTACCGCAAAATTTGAAATATTTTACATGAACATATATAATTAGTTAACCATTCTACCATTTGATGGTGTAGTTTATAAATTAGCGAATCAATAATCCCATTTTAGAACACAACGCCTCTGAAACTTCAATATGTATATAAGAGGAAATCTTGGGACGAAAATGATGCACAGAATAAGGGAAATTCTCCCTCAGGGAAATCTCGTTGAATCAACTAATTTGCAAAAGGCCACAATTTGGTTGCATAGGATATAAACCTTTGAGTTCTTGGTTATCCTTTTTTTGCCACAAAAACTATTTCGTTCGGAAGACAAATTATAGATAAAATTGTATTTTTTCGGGAACACATTTAAATCATAACACTCCACCCAACAAAAAACGTGAAAGGAGCAGACAACGACAAACATAATCTACCAATTTTATTGATAAAACTGTGGATGTGTATCATAGGTGGATGAAATAAATATCCCATTCAACATTTTTATACTTCATCCATCTCTGTTTTTGACCTCTTATCGACTTGTCTGTTTTAACTCACTACAGATCTTTGTTTTTCTCCAGTACCCAGGAAAACTGGTTTTGCAGCAGTATCATTAATCACCTTATATCTTGTTTCAGACTGTATAAATGGTGAATCATATATCGCATTATTCCATTTCAATATTCTCGGTCATCACACTTATAATTATTCTTCTCCATTATTTTGGAAGAGCTTATTATTTACCAAAAAGACATGTACATGTACGTTCATGAAAATTATTGGAAAATTATCCCTGGTCTTCGATAATTTTCCGAATATTCATGAACTTGAAGAATTTTCGGAAATAATTTGACCTTTTTGGTATCATCAGTGAATATTCCTCTTTCTTTTCAAATCAATTCGCTATTGTTCAAAAACGTTTGAATGTTTTCGATAATAAAACAAAATTTCAATTAAAAACAATCAAACTTCAAAGGATTACCTATTCACTCCTAAATTCAACTTGTTTGGTATCGATGAAAACAAATAAAACACATCAAATGAAACAAAATTGTTTTTGTTTTTTTTTCAACTGATAATTTGTACAGCTGAATGGATATTCATATGAGTTTAATACCTTCAAGTTATTTTCCACTTTTATTAGTTTGGACATCGTAGATCATCCGATTTAGGAGTAAGTGCATTGTTTCAACAATAATTATTGGATAACATTAATAAATAGCGAATTTCGCAACAGAGATATAACGTCTTCTGTATGTTCCTTGTGGCATCACTTATTCTTTTTCCTTATTTTTTGGGAATCACACCACAAAATTAGGTATATTTTTATATTTCTATTACGACGTTTCGGTAGCGTTCCAGCTACCTTTGTCAAGATGGATTAGTTTTTAAGAAATTTTTGGTCCCCATCTGACACAACGAAAAAATTTGACGACTCAAAAAATGAGAAAAAAGAAATATAACGATAACCGGACTGTTTCCACAAAATACATTTGCATCATCAAGAGTGAACTCAATCCAGTAACTAACACGTAATTTAAGTGCAAACACGAGGACCATTATATAGGCACGTCCAGTTTACTATCGAACTCACACTACCGACCCTGTGCAGTTGGTATTCTGTGGTTTATTTTTTTTAAATCTCACTACTACTTTTTTTGCTCTATTCCCTGGCCTAAGAGCTGATGAAATTGTTTTTTTCGGTTAGCAAATTAAATCCTTAAAAGTTGTATAACTGGAAACATGAAACTGTTTTAGATGAGATTTTGAATTGGGTTAAAAAATAATAATCCCACTCTCACTCGTTACCTACATCCTAAATTCCCCCTTTCTTAGCTCTTTTCAGACATTCAATTCACTTTGGTAAAACCAATTCGATCGCACCAATCTTATTTTCCGTTATCAAATCCATTGGCGTACCGTTTTACAAACATGATAGATAAATGAAAAAATATTGGTAAATGGAGTTGCGAATAGTGACTTTAATACAATAATGAACTGAGTGAAAAATATCTATTGAGAAAGAGGTACATTTACTCTCGTTGGATAATAAAACCGTATATGACTCGCTTATATCTTTCGTGTGTTTATGCAAGCTGAAGTTATAGTGCTCTTAGTCTTGCTTTTGTTTCAATTGAACCCCATAATATATACCCATATCCCCCCTATCCGAGGCCCACCTGATCTGTCTGTTAGTCACCCTGATCGGCCCCTGGGTGTGAAGTTTGTGTACTAAACCCATCCTTTCGACTCTTTCTTCTTTATAAGTATAACATAAATGAATAGGGAAGCTTTGACTTGCATATATCACTGAATTTAATCATCTGTGTCTTAGATACTGGCTGAATGGACATGGATTTCCAAGTGCCAGAAACAGAAAAAAAAAGAGTCGACTTACTGATTCGTTTGACTCTAACAACCTGTAGATAACCGGACAAGTAAAGCATGACCTCTGGCTATCTTAACTCAGTTATGTGCACTTCAATAGTCGTAGCTACTGAATTTTGCTGGCTCCACTTAGGGCGCTTTCAGATGAGACACTTTGTGGCCGGCTACTAGTGACTGAAAACAATTGCAAGGCCAAAAATACATTTATTTAAATAGACGCATTCAGAAGAGACTCAGAAAAGAAATAAGTGTATGTAATGTATTTTTAGCTGCGCGATTCTTCTCAGACACTTTGTGGCCGGCTACTATTGTCTGAAAAGAATCGCGTGCTCTTAATTCATTGATATAAATTAAACAGACGCATTCACACGAGACACAGATAGTGTATAGTTTGTTTTGCCGCGTGATTTTTTTCAGACAATATAAGTAGCCGGCCACAAAGTGTATCGTCTGAAAGCGCTGTTGTTAACCTTGAGAGATTCAATTCATGTTATAGTAAGGCGGAAGGAATAAGTTTTCTTCAATTTAAATCAATGAAATTATTATTTTTATGTTTGAGGTATTTCATGGGTCTCTTTAGATTTCCTTGTTCTTTAGTCTTATGTGTACTATAGTTGATTTTAAAATATTATTTCCAATTTTTGTAGTTGTTTCCACTTTTTTGATTATGTTCACCGTTATTTTGATGATTTTCCAGAGGAAATTCACTTATTTTCTTCGACCTATAGTTGCTTCACTGAATTTTTTATAGTTTTTTGGAAGTTGTATCTTGAAAACATTTTGATAATTTGCAAATTCGTGGGTACCTTCATTGCAAAAAAATTAGGCTCGATTCATTTCGTGGGATTCTCAATTTCACGTTTCAACAATGTTTATGAAGATTCAGTAATTTATATAAAAATCAAAGTACAATCAAATTGTTCCATCTTCCATATATTTTATTATTTTGAATATAATGTTGGTATAAGTTTAATTGATCGGTAAATGTCAACAAATAATATCAACAACTGAGTTTTCCAGAGCTAGTTATATCGGTAGACATTTCCAATAACCTTGAAAATGGATATAGACGGAGGTAACTTTCCAGTGAAAAAACATTCTATCAACTTGAACTTTACAAATTTGTTATTTACTCATGTCTTACCAAACAACTTGAAATGATGTTTAAATATTTGTCATCGTTTTATTGTTTACAATAAACAGTTGTATATAAATGATCCCTGGATAAATTTGTTTGATGAGAGCTCATTGTTGCATTCTAAATACCATTGTTTTTATGTCACACTTCAATAAAAGCCGATGATATTATGACGAGGTTAGGTCAAGACAAATAAGTGGACAAATAAGTATTTTGGTGGAATGCGTGGTATTTATATCATTATTTGTTTATTCAATTAAATATTCATTTAGCAGAAGTAGCTTGTGGCACCTAAAATTGATTGTCCCATCTGGTGTTTTTGTATATTTATTGTTGCAAAGAGATATGGAATTGCCTCTTATTATCTGGAATGGATTGGAGATCTTTTTATAGAGGATTTGGCGTTTTTTGTCTCACTGTTAGTTACCTGAAGCTGTTCGGAAATTACTTATCAAATAGATACCAGCGAGTAAGACTCGGTGAAGTCGTCAGTGAGGCAAGAGAAATTTGGTTCGGAATACCACAAGGTTCAGTCTTAGGCCCGATTTTTTCCAAAATTTATGTGAATGAATTATATTCTCTTGAAAGTGATGGATTCATTCTTGGTTTCGCTGATGATACGGCCATACTCTATACTGCTGACACTTGGGAAGCACTAAAGGACAAATCACACAACGATTTTAGTAAAATAAAATCTTTTCTAAATAGTAAATTACTCAAAGTAAACTTAGAAAAAACGAACTACATCCCTTCTAGCTATAACAGAACTGGATTACCAATTTTCGATAACTTAACCGTAAATATAAATGACAACCCCTTTTACATTTCACCGCTTAGTAAAATTAAATATCTAGGGGTCATCATTGATTCACATTTGAGGTGGGACTCTCACATTGAATATATTATTAAAAAACTACAGATTATTTTATACAAATTCAAATACCTTAAAAACATATTACCAACCCACCTCCTAAAAACACTATACTACGCACTAGTGGAAAGCCATATCCGCTATGGAATACTGAGATGGAGAGCTGCAGCGAAAACGTACATACACCTACTAGAAATATGTCAGAAACAATTTCTAAAACTCATTTTTTCTAAAGATCGACAGTACAACTCTAATCAACTGTACCTAGAAACAAATATTATGGACATCAGACAATTATACTTCTTTCACACTCTTATGAAATATCACACCACAAAACAAACAGAATTACTAGCTAACAATCCATACAATACAAGAAATCGAAATCAACACCTAGTTCCCTATATGATAAAAACAGTAACACAACGTTCCTTCAATTATTTGGCACCAAAATTTTATAATAGTTTACCTGAACGAATAAAAACATCTATATATTATATCCACCTCAATTCAAAAATGCATTGAAAGTATTCATTCATGAGAATCCAAGACAATCAATTCATCGCCATTTTGATGCATATATGTGATCTGAACAAATCATGATCTTAATAGGTTACAGTGTACTGCTTGTATAAACAAGGAGAAACTTGTTATTATTCTGTATTGTTGTGTATTTCTTTTTATTTCGGTTGTTATTCGGTTATTATTTATAAATTTATTATTTATTATTTATAAGTTTAGTATATTATATTATCAATTGTATTTTTAGGAACTATTTATAAGTACAGTTTTTTGTGATGTATGTATTGCAAGTAATAATTTTATCAACCTTTTTATATTTACGCGAAACAAGTGGAACTGCACTTATCGCTTATTAACTTTATTCATTTTATTTAACTGTGAGATACTCCTTTGTATTGTTATTTATTGAATAAAGATTATTACCTCTTCCGGAGAATTGAATTTCCTACCTTATTCATTGTAGTGCTTTTACATCAATTTTCTTGATGCAGTGTTTCATGCTGCTTTGACTGTGCTTCCTTTTTAATCTTGGCCATCCACTTTCCATATCATCATTCATACATGTCCAATCTTCAGCCATATTTGTCATTCGCTCGACGATGTATTTATTTTCCCGATATTGCTGGTTATTCTATTTAGAGAAACTGTTCCATTAAATTTTTCCCAAGCAATTCCATCTCATACGATATAGATATTATATATTTCCCACCCCTCACCTATGTAGGAGTGTGGATTTGACTGGGGAAGTAGGATATTAATTATTTGAAAACAATTCCAATCGATATCTTCCACTGTATTGAAATACGATCTTAATACTATTAATATTGCTAGCTTGATGAATATATATGTGGCTCAATGTACAGCACTGTACAAAAGAAGGGTTTCGCTATGACAAATCTAACAAAAGGTTTTCTCGCAGGCAGTTGTAATAATCTTCGACATTCAGCTAAATCTTATCGAAATTATGTGTCTTCCAAATGTTTTCTCCTTTATCCAGGATAATGACAACACTTGAGCCAACCTTTAACAATAGAAGAAAAAAAATCAATAGAATCTCGCCTTTTAGATTGGGTAGTTATACTCTAGAAATGTGATGAAACCACTCAGTTTTATGATTTTATATAATTGTGAGGTATTCACCTTAACGAATCAGATACTTTTTGTGAAAGAAGTCCTATATCGGCAGTTGTGTCTGAAAAAGTGTTGTTAAGCTCTGACTACGTCGAGAAAAATTTTTCTAAAGTTCCACAATCGCTTTAATACTTTTTGTTTCGTATAATGTTTTATGGGTTTTAATATTTTACTGACTCTTTGGAGTTGTCGGTGTTGTATACTTGATATGGCCAAAGAGTGGACATGTATAAATGATGATACGAAAAGTGGATGGCCAAGATTACAAAGGAAGCACAGTCAAAGCTGCATAGAACACTGCATCAAGAAAAAAAGAGACACACGGTAGGAACTTCAGTTCCTTTTAAGCAAAAATTATGTAATACATCTCTGACGTTATCGATAAACAATTTGCACATTCCTCGGTGGTCGAGTAGTAAGCAAACCAGATTCTCACGTGGTAGACCCGGGTTCGATTCCCCGTTAAGAAGTTTTTTTATTGTTAATTTTATTGTTAAATAATTATTCTGCTTGATATTGATAACGACAACAGGTAGACGTTTGAAATATTCAGCAGAATATTCATTATTATAGATAATGGTACGGTACCCTTCATGAGGGAGTCCGACTGGCAACATCTACTTATAACAGCATCGTATATTTGAAAAATGAAACCGTAGCATTATATAAATTGGACATTCAAGAGCTGTACGTTTACCACAAAAAAATTAGTGGAAACATAAAATTGAATTGTTGAATTTTCAATTTGAAGTTATATCACAGTTTATAGAAATTTTTATTTTCTAGATTTTTTCTTAAGTGGGTCGTAGAAAAAATATGCTGTTCGACTCGTGTGGATTGTCCATATCGCACTTGAACGATTGAGCACTCCGCCTACGGCGTCGTGCTCAAACTTCGTCCTCGTGCGATATGGCCATCATATCCACACTAGTTGCACCAACTACTATTTCTATCAAAATATGCCCTCTTACATTTAAAAACAAGCTGCCAAATGTCAACTCAATTTATCTATCCATTTTAAAGTTATCGAATTAAAACATTCAAGTTTTGAAAATTTCAACACCCTGTATTTTTAAAAGTAAATGTTCTAGACCACTTCATCCTCATATCATTTTGTTCGATTTTACGGGAGGAATCTACATGCAAACGTTGTAATTACCCTTAACGTTCGAGATGCTTATACCATTTTTTGCGCGATCGTATTGAAATAAATTCCGAATGAACGAAATGTCGAAAGTGACATTTATACTTCTCGATCAGTTTAAAATATATTTTGCATTTTGGTGAAATTGTTTATTTACTTTTCGACGTCTGAACGGTAAGTAAATCACTTACCCGACGTGTTAAACTTAGAAACCAGTAAACACAACCTACCGTCCTGACAACTGATGCTGTAAATAAACAAAAAAGATCAATCGCGCCAAAAAATTATGGAAATAATAGTAAAAATTTATCCGAACAAATTCGACTAGATCACCAGTACTGCGAATACCAGCTTTGCATAGAATTTCAATATAGCATCGGTGGTTCAGTGGTAGAATGCTCGCCTTCCACGCAGGCGGCACGGGTCCGATTTCCGAAGCATATGAATCACTGCTTCCTGAACGAGAGAGAGACTCAAGAGAGAGCACACGCAAGCAAGCAAGGCACATAACGAAGCAGCGTAACATAACGTAACGTAACGGTCAGATATATTGCGTCGCGACCCCTGGTCGCTCAAACATAACCTGACGTAAAGAACTAAAGTTCCAATAAATGGAAAAGCACTACAATGAATTAGGTAGGAAATTCAATCCTCCGTAACTGACAATGAGTTAAAAAAAACGCCAAATCCTCTATAAAAATATATCCAATCCATTCCAGATAATAAGAGGCAATTCCATTTCTCTTTGCAACAATGAATATACAAAAACACCAGATGGGCCAAGCAATTTTAGGTGCCACAAGTTATTTCTGCTAAACAAATTATTTTTATTTGAATGAACGAATGATATAAATACCATGCGTACCGCCAAAATACTATTGTTGCAGCTGACAGATTTTATTATCCGTTTCCAGGTAAAAAGTTATTTGTCTTGACCTAACCCCGTCATCATATCATCGGCTTTTATTGAAGTGTAACATAAAAACAATGGTATTTAGAATGTAACAATGAACTTTCATAAAACAAACACATTCACGGATCATTTATATACAAGTGTTCATTGTAAACAATAAAACGATGACAAATATTTAAACATCATTTCAAGTTGTTTGGTGAGACATGAGTAAACAACAAACTTATAAAGTTCAAGTCGATGCAATGTTTTTTCACTGAGAAGTTACCTTCTTCGAAATTCATTTCCAAGGTTATTGAAAATGTCTACCGATATAACTATCTCTGGAAAACTTAGTAGTTGATATTTGTTGACATTTACCATTCAATTAAACTTATACCAGCATTATGTTCTAAATAATGAAATGTATGATAAAAGAGATATAAAACAATTTAATGGTACTTTAACTTCACATTGTTAATTGAATCTTTTTAAACATTGTTGAAACGTAAAATTTAGAATCTCATAAAAATAATCAAGCCTAATCTTGTTGCAATAAAGGTATCCACAAATTTGGAAGATATCCAAATGTTCCAAAGATACAAGTTTCGGAAAAATTCAGTAAAGCAACTATAGCTCAAAAAAAACAAATGAACATTCTCTGAAAAGTCATTTAAATAACGGTAAACATAATAAAAAAAAATGAAAACAACTACAAAAAGTGAAAATACTATTTCAAAACCAACTATACGCGAAACTAGAGCACAAGTAAATCTATAGAAACTCATGTAATACCTCAACCATAAAAATAATATCATTGATTTAAATTGAAGGTAATACACATAGATTCAAAAGTTTTGCATCACCTTCTTCGGATGCGGAGGAATTTTTTTGCGCTAACAATTTTTTGTTGGATTGTTTATCAATGTTTACCATTTCAATATGTATCATATTTTTTGCAATATACAAATGTTCAGTTTTTTTTGTAAGATAACATTTTCAGTGCGATCATTTTAACATCCAAGGCATTTGATTTTCACGATTTTAAGTGCAAACATGAATCGTCAAGTCATAAGTGAGATTGACCGTGCAAGAATAGTGGCTTTAGTTGAAGGAGGTCATTCTCAAAATTTCGTGGCAAACAGAGTTGGCGTTTGGCAAAGTGATGTGTCTCGTGTATGGAACCGGTATCTCCAGACCAATTCTTTTCGTGTTAGACCAAGAAGGCGTGTTACTAATAAGCGGTAGAACCGCTATATCCACTTAACTATCCGAAGAAACCCGACCATGGCAATACCAGCACTCGAAAGAGATATGAGACATGCGTTGGGAGTTCAAGTTTCGATCTCGACATTACGAAGACGAATACTTGCGACAGGTTTGAGGTGTCGCTGACCAATAAGAGTGCCCAGACTACAACCTGAGCACAGAGTTCGCCGACTACAGTGGGCTCAAGAACACGCGGCCTTGCCTGAAGAATTTCGGAATTTGGTGTTTTTTTCCGACGGGACAAGGATTTGTTTGGTACAAGATATCGAATACGTGTGTGGCGGGATCCAACGAGAGTTGCTCCGCTTGCCCATGCTCGCCCCGTGCCGCCCTTCAGAGGAGGAAGTGCTATGTTTTGGGCTGGTATCATGTTAAATGATCGCACAGAATTAATTCATGTGGAGGGAGTGATGACTGGTGATAGGTATCTCAGAGAGATTCTACATCCTCACGTGAGACTATGGCGCGCAACTGTTGGCAATTCCTTCGTTTTCATGGACAATAACGCCCGACCTCATCGGACCAGAGCTGTAAATAAGTATCTTGAAACTGAAGGGATCAATCGTTTGTACTAGCCTGCCCTATCTCCTGACATGAACCCCATAAAACATGTTTGGCACATGCATGCCAGGGCAGTGACAGCACGCAGAAATCCACTCAGGAGTGTACAAAAGCTTGTTCATGCGACCCAAGAAGAATGACGAAATATTCCTCAACAGAATATTAATAATTTGGTAAACAGCATGGGCAGGCAATTTCAAGCTTGCATAAATTCTAGAGGTGGGGATACTCTTTATTAAAAAATCTCACACAGGTTCTCACTTAACCTTTTCTTTCAAAAAAATCAATTCGTATTTAATTTATTTAATTTCTAAGAATACTTTTCATGTTTAAAGCAAGGTTATTATTAGATAATAAAAATTTTTGACAAATATACTTTTTTTTATTGAAACTAATTATTTGATTAATCTCTGATCCATTTATAATGAACACAATTTTTTTTTCGGATATTTAGGGTGATGCAAAACTTTTGAATCTATGTGTATATTCCTTTTGCCTCACTAACATGAATTGAATCTCTCAAGGTTAACAGCGCTTCCAGACAAGACACTTTGTGGCCGGCTACTAGTGTCTGAAAAGAATCGCTTTTTGTGGTATTTTATGGTTGTTGTCAGGAAAAAATGTTTTTTTGTGATTTTCAAGGGTTTCCCAATGGTTTTCTATGGGGTTCCCAAGTTTTCATAGTATTTGATAGTTAGTTCTTCCACAATATTTATGGTTTTCTATAGACTTTTCACTTTTTTTCTGTAGTCTCAAGTGTTCTATATATATTTCCTCCCTTACTTTCCATATACCCCAATCACTGGAGTGAAAATTTTCATGATATCGAGAAATAATTCGAAAATGCTTGGATCGACTTAAAACTGTTTGCAAATTGTTAAGAAAGTTGTTGATTGCTAGATAATCATTTTCTTGTTCATTTCCATACCCACTTCTCATGTTTTTCATGATTCTCATAATAAAAGAAAATCCACGTCTTTTTATGGAAAAAAACAATTATTGTTGTTAGAGCGTAAGTGAAACTGTTTGTAAAGAGTTAAATTTTTTGGTATTAATTGACATTCAAATAACAAAAATAATCAAATGCAGAACATTCATAAAATAAAATAAATTGCTAGGTATTATTATTCAGTAAATTATGAATAATTTTTTTCAATAGGTATAATTCTGTTTGTAAAATTGAAAAAAGAATGGATTCAGTGAACTCAAAAAAACTCAACCTCGCTTTTGAATGAATACAGCTGAAGTTAGGCGTATTTAATACTCGTAGACAAAGAATAACATCATTATGAGAAAGTTCATGATGTCTCCCACGAGCGGTGCAGATTTTAATTGTTCAGATATTTTTCTTTTGTATTAATTGAAGCTGCGTCGTAGGCGAATTAAACAACCATACTTTACGTTAATGGATTGGTTCAATTTTACATCTGCTTAACCCCGCCTGGAAGCGAGGAACACCTACACAACGCATCGGACTTTGAAAGCGATTAAAAACAATAGATGATGTTGGATGTAGAAACGTTCAGTAACTATTGTGAATCCAGTTGTGTTTTAATGAAATGAAAACATACACAGTAATGAGTTTTTCAGTTATTAGTTACTACAAAAACAGCTTAAACTAGTTGATATTTTATACGTTTGGTGCAATTACTTTTAAAATTCAGCCCAGCTTCATTTGAAAAGGTGAATTTTTAATGATACATTGAACTTTCATGCAGACAAAGGTTGCCATTTAGACGTAGTTTGCAAAATAATTTAGTGGAAGAGCTACTATTCTTTTCCAATTCTATTTCTACCAAAAGCGGCGTGGTCGCCCGTTGCAACCAGTTACACTAGTTACTTTTTTTCACTCAACAATACGAGAGAAAATAAAAATACAGTCAACTTAGGAGTATCCATATTGAGGAAACACAACACAAAATCATTGCCGCTAACCAATTCGGCTTCAAAAAATAATTTCTACCCAAGATGCCCTAATTTCTCTGTCAAACAAAATTCACAGCACCCTTGATCAGGGTAAACAATGTCTGAGTATTTTCCTCGACTTGAGCAAGGCATTTGACACGGTCAGTCACGAACTACTCCTGCAGTCACTGGAGGATATCGGTATAAGAGGAAACGAACTGAAATTATGTCGAAGCTATATTTCCGACCGACAACAGGCTGTAAGAGTTGATGGGGTTCTGAGCGATGTATCAAAGATGGAATACGGTGTTCCGCAAGGCACGGTGCTAGGACCAGTTCTCTTTAACATATATGTTAACGATTTATTTCTCATTAAAAGTTCGAGCGATATTATCGCTTTTGCTGATGATACAGCAGTGATCTACTCAAGTAACTCATGGGACGATTTGAAATCAGAAGTAGAGAATGATTTCGTTCACATAAAGAATTGGTTTGATCACAAGCTACTCACCCTGAACCTTGAGAAAACCACTTATCTCCCCTTTAGTATAAATAAAACAAGAACACCAACATTTCAAAGCCTAGACTTCATTACATCAAACAAAGCTTGTTCAATATCAGCTGAAAATGAAGTAAAATACCTAGGTGTGTTTATTGATAGTCACTTGAAGTGGAACTCACATATGAATTTCATAATAAAAAAAATCAATTGTATATTATTCAGATTTAGGTTACTGAAGAAGATCTTACCCATTAGACAACTGAAAATATTATACTACTCACTTGTAGAAAGCCATATCCGGTACGGTATAACTACCTGGGGTTGCTCGTCTAAGGCACGCATCCACTCACTTGAAGTTCTACAAAAAAGATTCCTGAAGATTATCTATTCGAAAAGACGAACTCACCCTTCAGATCTCCTCTATGAAGAATCAGGTGTTCTAGACGTCAGCAAACTTTTTGCACAAAATATTATTTGTCATTATCATCAAAACAAAACAAAAACCAAATTGTCTCACACAGATACGAAACAAGACAAAAAGGCAACTATGTAGTCCCGCTTATGACAAAAACATTCGGACAAAAGTCTCATGATTTTGTTGCCCCGAAACTCTATAATGTTATACCCAAAGAAGTGAAGGAGATTTTCAACATTCATGTCTTTAAAAAAAAATTGAAAGGTTAGGTCATCTCCAATCCACGTAACTTTTTCAATAACCTTCTTGAAAATGAATAAATTCCCTTTCCCCCCTTCCTTCCGTAAATACTTATATACTCAGCTTTAAGATAATCCTACATGTTCATTGTCCTGTACATTCTTTTATCACAATTGTGTTACATTATTATTGTTATTATTATTATTGTATTATATGTATAGAATACGGGAAGTGAAAATTCAAAATAATTAAAGATGAAGGTGGGCCCAGGAAGACTTGGGATGATGTCCCCAGCAGCCAGTTGTCTTTTCTGAATATACTCCATTCGCCTTAGATACTTCATTCCATCCGCTCGTTTTTCACTCGGTTGTGTTCTATCTCAAGTATTCAAGATTTACAACCATTAGTTAACACTGGTCTGTAATCAGATTTGAAGTCAATTCGGTTATTCATGAAATAATATAGATTATATAACTTGGAGGATTCTCAGGATATCCACATGCTTGAGTGAAGGAAAGTCTTCCTTTTCCATCCAGCACTCTCCCAGGTAGTGTGCACGCAATATTTGTAGCGTTATGCATTCTACAAGTATGTGAATGGATATTTCTTCTCACATTCCACCAAGTGTACATTCTCAATGCTTCAATAGTTTGAGGCTCTTGATCCAGTTTGAGCGTCTTGTTGTATGGACAAGTCCTGTTAGAAAGCCTGTTAAAACTCTTGGTGTAGTTTCAATTTGGATTCGGTATTCTTTTGCTCTCACCTGGACGCTTATTCTCATCGATAAAACATAGTTGAGAGAAGTGAGTATTCTATCACACGAGTGGGAACGTTCCTTGCTCTCTTGAAATTTCGAAACGCATTCTGGGCCATGCGAAATACTTGGACATTGTTGCCGTATGTTATCCATGAGTTGGAATGTATGTGATAGACCATTTGCTCAAATAGTAGTTTGAGAGTAACAAGAAAACGTCATATCTTGATAGATGTCATTTTATATTTTAATCTTGGTGGGAAAACTTCCAAATTATAGGTATAATATAAAATAAAAATGGACTTAAAGCCTTCAATCAGTTCCTCGAAAAAAAATGTATTAGTGCAGTTTATGAAGGAACATGAAGATTCGCAAACGGGCCGGTTTACTTCTGATTCATGACATATCAACATATTAATGTATAATACGTTATGCGCATGCGATTCGCATGAAAATATTAGATTCGTGTGCTTCAAAGCAGGAGAACAAAATTGCTCCTCTTCTATCAAAAACTCATAGGAACGAAATCGCCGAGAATACGGCGTATAAAATTCCAATGGAACAATGGCGGATTTTCTCGTAGGAACGCCCACATCTCTTGGTTGGCAATAAGCACCCTGGTGGGAAGTAGTGGTTTAATATCGCTTCCTTGTGAAACTTGCAATTATTGGTCAAATCAGCTTATTCTCTTATTTTATGAGGTTTGTCCAAATTGATATGCAGTTTATTTGTTATTTAGAGGTATCTTCTGTAAGTTCCTTGTGGCATTACTTATTCGTTTTTTTTCTTATTCTTTTGGGAATGAAACCACAATAATGTTTTTTATTTTTTATTTCGACGTTTCTGTAGCGTTCCAGCTACCGTTGTCAAGATTAACTAGTAATAAAATTATTAAAACAATTTTTGGTCCCTATCTGACACAACGAAAAAATATGACAACTAGACAATGGGATTCGACAAAAATAATATTGAAAGAGCCCAATAATGAAAGACGAAAAATCAAAGAAAGTGCTTTAATACAACTAAATGCAGATAAATGTGTAGCTAGTATTTCAGCCGAATGTAGTCAAATTTGGTTACATTTGTTAGAAAGAGAAATTTCCAATAATCAATTACCTGCGATATCAGGATAGCATCATAAGTTTTTATCCAGGTTTTCTTATGATTTATCATTGGAATAGTTGTTAATCGATACACACTTCAATACACAAAATCACCAAACTAAGTTATACATGTTTTGAAAACAAAAATGATCATACACAAAAAAGTAACAACTAACGCGTTTTATTAACAACATTTCCAAAATAAGCTAAAAAAAGCGCTATCCCAATAAAAACCGATCCTGGAACGTGCACTTCACTTCACAACTCAAATCAACGAAAATCAGTTTTATAACGTTGGAAATATAAAAGTAATGTTATTCAATGTTAGTGTGAAAATTCTATTATTCAGTAAGAAAAAAACGGAGTAGATAAAAATTTATATGAAAAAATCTTGGTTTTACGATTCTAGCCTACCTTATAATAGTGGATTTTTTTTCATTCAGTATTCAACTCGCGCTGTGTGGGGATTTGAATCGTTATAGTGCCGTATGTCACAAGAAAGTGTGCTTGAAGGTTTATGTCTCGCTTATGATCGAAGATTACGGAAAATATGTGCGGGGAACGGCAAACAGTGGTTTTTATAATAAATGGTTCATACGTTTGATATGAATCTGTTTTTTTATTGCATTATAACATCTTCCATTCCACAACCTACATTTTATGGAGGATGCATATGATGGAAGTACATATTATTAAAAATGACAGTTCTCGATAAACAAAATAACATGAGAACCGAATAAACTATTGAATAAAATTCCTTTTCAAGTGACAGTTCCGCTCTGAAAACAATAATTTGTGGATAGCCAAATATTGTTATATAAAAATTGTAATGGATATATGGAAATCTTAGGAGGAAATTACTTCTAGTCCGGATTCTTCTATGCCACCTCAAATTGATATGTCAAAAATGTAATTTAAAAAGTAGACTTTCAGCATCCCTTAACTCAGCTCCTTGAAATGAAGCTAGAGGAAATAGTGCCCATAATTTTAAAGAAATATTTTCGTGAACACCCCAAACAGCTATAAAAAAAAACTGCAAAGTGGATCAACTGAAAGTCCGGAAGACGCTGATACTCCAAAACGAACGGATTTGGAACGTAAACGAGAAAAATATGAAACAAGGATTGTTATCTCACTTGGTCAACGTCGACTTCTGCCTGTCTGACATGGCATCCTAGATTTATGTTTGGGGATAACAGCCGGACGGCATTCGTGATCTGGGAACATAAAATTTGAACGCAATATTTCCAAATTGTTTGCCTCCAACCGACCCGGATAAAGGTTATGGAGATTTGTCAACGTATAAGGATTTTGAGTAATTTCATTTAACCGAAATTCAATGAAAAAAACTGACTGTTCAATAGTTAAATGGATTTGGCATTGGTATTATATTAAATGAGTTTCGAAAATATCATTACCTCTTCTTAATTCCAGGAGCTGGAACAATACCCACTCCAGAGTGGAAAAAAATATAATTGCGCAATGAATAGCTTTGAAACAAATTGAGAAGTTAAAAGCTTCACTTGACTTTTATTCTTCTAGATGATGGGTCAAATTCCAAATTCCAAATACGAAAATAAATAATTCTTTGTGCATTACTGTAAAATATATTGACTATTCCGCTATTATTCAGGTACTTTTTTTTCTAAAATACTCAAATTATAAATGTACTGCGAACCTAGTTGGTATAAATACGCTTGGGGAAATGCCCTTACTGTTTGCTGAGTACTTGAACCTACCGGATCCAAAGGAATATACAGTCACTGTTATAGGAAGTCTCCTGCTTCTTTTCTGGCAGACTCAGGAGCAAATATAACGTATATAAGAAAGCACGGAGGATGGAAGTCTACAACAGTAGCTGAGGGTTGCATCCATCAGTCTATCATTAATTAGAAGGCAATTGCTGAAAGAATTATGCCGTCTGCAAGCTGCAACGATATTTATGTTACCGTAAAAGACAGAAAGTAGTAAATGTCAACATTTACCGGTGGATGTCGACAAATGTCAAATGCATTGGTGAAAGTCCAAACATTTCTTAATTCTATCATACATTTGGACTTTCACCGGTATATGTCGATAAACACAAATGAGGTCCGGTGAATCTCGGACACTGCAGGTCACGACAAGTTTTTAGACGGGTCCAGCCCCTTGTTTCAGTTAGCTTTGTCTTCTTCAGTCTAATGCAACGTTTGACAGCGCTCCCTAACCTAATTTAATTTTCTTATTAGGAATTATAATTTGTATTCAATGGCTACTACAGTGAATCGTCATAAGTTTTTTGGAAATTTACATGCCTTAATTGGAAGTACGCGAGAAGACAATTGTTTTCATTTTTCACAAAAAAAGTACTTTAAAATCGTTTCTGAAGTAATTTCTGCTAAAAGTAAGTGTAGTACACCTTTGGACTACATACGTTTAAAACGTTTTGACATTTTAAAAGTTAGTGATGAAGAAAAGTTAATTGTGCCATTAAAACCAGGAGAAACAAATATCCAGTATTATGTCACTGATGATGAGTTGTTTATAATACTTTCTGAAACCCACATAAGAACAGGCCATGGAGGAAGAACACGAATGCTTAAAGAATTGCAAGTTAGATACAAAAATATTACTTATGAAGTTGTAATGTTGTATTTAAATTTGTGTAAACAATGTCAAATGAAACATAGTGCGCCCAAAAAACGTATTGTTGTGAAACCAATGCTCAGTTCCGAATTAAACTCTAGATGTCACGTCGAATTGATAGACTTGCAATCACACAGGGATGGCGATTACAAGTTTATAATGGTATATCAAGATCATTCAACCAAATTTGTCCAGTCACAACCTTTAAAAAGCAAGAGATCGGAAGAAGTAGAATATTACCTTCTTCAAAGTTTTTCAACATTTGGTGCTCCCGTTATATTGCATTCGGATAATGGCAGAGAGTTCAGTAATCGAGTCATATCTGAACTATACGCTATGTGGAAAGATGTTAAAATAGTGCACGGAAAGCCTCGTCACAGTCAAACACAAGGCTCAGTTGAAAGAGCCAATCAGGACATACAAAATATGTTAACTGCTTTGATGGGTACCACGATAGTTTAAGTTGTTGCAATAAATAAGATATTCTTCTTATTTTTAATATTTCGTTTCATATTTTTATGTTCAACTGTTTGTTTTGAGTTCAACAAAGTCCTCTTCTCATATTATTCAATAAATAAAGACCTATGGATTCTTTTTGTTTTTATTAAAAGGAAAATCCTTTTTAACATACATCATGAGTGCATCCTGAATGTCAACAATCGCCGGTGTAAGTTAGAAATAATGAACAATATTTCGGACATACGTCAAACAACGTTGAGAATGTTGACATTCACCGGTGTATCTCGACATTCACCAGATTTCGGTCTTTCACGGTAACATATTACACTTCATTTTATGAGCTGACTGCTGATTCAAGAATTCAAGTATTAAGATCAGCAGTTGTCCGAATTGCACTATTGATGTTAATGCATTATAATACTTAATACTATAATCATTTTGTATCGTTTACTTCTATTACACAGAAATAGGAGCCTATAAATGTATTTATAGAAAACAACTATGAAATTACTCGTTATCTACTAAAAATTTGACAGAAACGATCTGCTGGCATTTTATCAATTTGTCGCTGGACGTCATAATTTGACAAGCCGTAGTCGGCGTGATTTTAAAGTGAATCTAGACCTAACACGAAATATTCCATTTCGCATTTGTTGCTTAGCAGCTTGCCTAACAGCCGATGCAAAAATGAAATTCTGTACAAAATGTGCTTGTTTCTGATTGAGGTTACGGTTATAAAATGACCATTTATCGAGGTTGTCGTAGAAAAAACATGTTTTACGTGTTAGATTTTTCATTATAACTAATTTGTTGAATAATGACCCAGTATTTTTCATACCCAAATGATAAGAGTATTTAGCTGTTTTTCATCGGATGAATACGAATATATTTTCGAGATAAAACTGATAGTGATGTCATGGGGTAGGTTTGCTTATTTTATAAAGTGATTAACAGCATCGTTTAATGCATAAATTATTATCTTCCAATATCAGTATTTCCCTTGACATGAAAAGCGTTTCAACTTTATTGAGATTTTAATATATGAAACTTCATGAGTTATGTACAATTTCAAATCCTCAGAATATCATTTTCTCGTGAAAAATTCATTGGTGATAGTATTAACTAGAGTGGAGTATTGTGAAATGTTTCAAAATTTCCGTCGCCACTTAACTTATTTCCGTACAGTTTCCACCAATGGAAGGAGTAATTATTTACAAGAAAGGCTTTCAGTCATTGCATGAAACGGGGCAAGGTGGGTCTGATTGATTTGTTCAGCGCAACGAGTTAAAGGCTAGAAAGCTTGGGCACCTCAGCCTCAAGCATTTTCAGTAGTATATTCACAGAAAATGAGAAACTGTATAGGTTAAATTACTTTCCCTACCGTCGCACGAGAAATTACTAATAACTATATTGAAATGAAAAAATAGTAAAGTCAATAAATGCCGAGGATGTATGTATGTATGTATATATTTTGGGGTGACATTCACTGAAACCTAAAAGATCTATTGTGCCCTCTTACTTCTACTTAGTTTCTGAGGAGAGTCTCAGAAACTAGTAGTTCCCTTAGTTCTATTTCCCGGAAGAATTTTAAGATGTCTGCAGGCTTCAACTTAGGCAAATGTTCCTCTTCTCTCCCAGGTGCTGTGCTCTAGGATTCTGAAGTACTGTGCAGTTGGAAAGTATGTGGATGGAGGTGCCTTCTTCCATTCCACAAAATCTGCATTCTTCTTCCTCCACTATTTTAAGCTTTTTCATGTGCCCATCCAGGCAACAATGTCCCGTTAGGATCCCTGTTAAAACTCTTAGCGCAGTTTTACTTTGACTTATGCATTCTTTTGATCTCAACAGGTTGTAGTCACCCAGAAAAGTCTTTGATTGTATAAGCCCTACTAGATCTTTCCAATGGTCTCTTTTCTCGGCTTCACTTATTCCTTCCAATATTACATTGGGGCTGATTCCGCAAAAGGGTTCAGGCCCCCAGAAAGGTATTTCAGTCCTCCTTTTCGCTAGTTCATCCTATTTCCTTCTTATTCCAGTGTGTCCTGGAATCCATAGTAAGGTGACTATGCTGTTCTCGCCTAGTTCATTGAGTTTGTCTAGTCATTCCCACACCATTTTGAAACTGATTACACAAGAGCTCAGTGCCTTAATGGCAGCTTGACTATCCGACATTATGATAATCCTTTGTCTTCTGTATCCTCTATCAATATTGAATTCGGCGCACTTTCTTATGGCGTGGATTTCCGCTTGAAAGATATTTGTGGTTTTCCCAAGCTTTCAGAGTGTTTGGTTCCTGGCCCGAACACTCCTTTCCCAGTTACTTCTATTGCTTTTGAGCCGTCTGTGTACCATTGAATGGCATTCTTTCCAAGTCTGGTAATGGTATTTGGATCCCATTCCTTCTTGTTGCTCATTTCCGTAACGAATTTCTTTGAAAAGTTACACTTTTTTATCATAGCGTCTTGTGGCATGTCTCAGGCTGTCTGATTTCTAAGAAGTGAGGAAGTGGTTACTTTTTAATGATTCCCTCTTTACTTAGCCTGTATCTTGTTCTTTCTGCAACACTTTCCACCACTATATGTAGAGGGGTGAGGTTGAGAATCACTTCCATGGATGCCGTTGAGCATGTTCTCATTGCTCCTGTAATGCATATACAGGCTAGTCTTTGAATTTTGTGAAGGTTTTCTTTCGTCGTCAATAGGCTAGTTCTACTACTCCACGTAATGGCTCCATAAGTGATGATTGGTCTCACTATGGCAGTTTACATCCAGCTCAGGATTTTTGGGTTACAACCCCAGTTTCTTCCTGCCAGATTCCTGCACACCATTAGAGCCATTTTTGCCTTGTATGTGATCTCCTTTTCGTGTTTGTTCCACAGGAGTTTACCGTCTAGAGTTAAACCTAGATACTTGACTTCTTGTCTCCATTCAATCTCATTCCCATCAAGTTGTATGGTTTTGAGGTTGAGTTTTCTTTTCTTAGTGAAGGCTATCAGGATGGTTTCAGTGGGGTTGATGCTAAGTCCCACTTGCCTACACCAGCTATTTGTATAGTTCAGACCCTTTTGTACAATATCACAAAGGGTGTTTTCGAATTTCCCCCTGGCTGTTATGACAATATCGTTGGCATATCCTTGGCAGGATATTCCGAGATCCGTCAAACCACACAGGAGTTCGTCAACCGTCAGACTCCACATTAATGGGGATGCTACTCCTCCCCGTGGGCATCCCCTGGTAGAGCAGATGGAGACAATGTCTTTCCTCGTACTCGTCTCTGCTATTCTTGTGGTGAGCAGGTCCGACATCCATTTGGATGTTGTGCTGTCTACACCTCTTCTGTTCAATACTTTTTCGACAGCCTCATGTGGAAAATTGTCAAAAGCTCCTTCTATGTCCAAAAATGCACATACTACAGTTTCTTGGTTGTCTAGAGCACCTCGGATATCCTCCGTCAGTTGTACCATTGCAGTCTCCGTAGATCTGCCTGCCCGGTAAGCATGCTGACATGGGTGGAGAGATAGTCTCTAGGATTTCCGTTCTAATGCCGAGGATTGTTACTTTACGCTCTAAAACAATACAAGTAATCTTTTTTGTTCGCTAATCCAACCAAATTTGATAAAATTAGCGAGTGACAAAGATTCCTTGTTTGCTCTAGAGCGTAATGTAACAATCCTCCGCAAGTAGTAATGTAGTAATTAGTTATTTACGCGCGACTGTAGAAAAAATTATGTTTGTTTTTCGAGCTTGAAGTGAAATAGCCGCTTTCAAAAGATCGCCTTGCTGCGGTCATTGTTTCTCAAGCGGCTATCAATTACTTCACGCTTTAAATACACAAAAAATAACTATTTGCCTGAATTGTAGTGATATTCATATTTACTTATGTTTTCTGCTACCCTTGTTTCGAAGTCTGTTTATATCAGAACTTGAGTGTTTGAGGAGGCGATATTAAAAATGCAGGAATCTTTCAATTAAACAACTTTTCTGTCGACAGTTCGAAGTAAGCCAATAAAATGGTATCCCTTATGAAATTTTTCATAAAATCGTTGCCCGAAACTCAGGGACATCGCTGTCATCTCTACTCGTATTTCAGCTGGTAATAATAAAACTTTTATTTTCTTTTTTTTTTCTATTTCACATCGAGAATTTTTACAGGCATATTAAAGTTTGGAATACTTGTTCGTTATTAATGAAGAGTTTTGAAGTTCCATGTATAGGTACACTGAACTACAGGAATGTGAAAAATTTAAACTGCATCAGCAGAAAAAATTCATTTCTCGCAATGAAAGTTTGTGAAGGTGAAAAAAATATTGAATCTATTAGGTATTTCTGAACACAAGGGATGGGTTCAATGGAGCAATAGAACCTATTCCCAACGAGTTAAAATCTGTTCAGTCTACAGCTTTTTATTTACAAAGACCCTCACCACTTCAATTTATTGAGGCCGTGATAGACGAGCGTCTTGTGCACGCACGTTGTGTAGAAAACGCTGTGTTCACGCAACGGGTACGCAACGGCAACGCAGCGAGCACACAAGGTGCACACACTTTTATAGACACCAGCGCAGTCCAATTGTATATTGTTGAGACGATGGAAAGACGGTCCAAGCTGATGATATCATATATGGTTCACAAAGACATGAAAAGAAGGTGCTATGCTGTAAGTTTTTTTTTCTGTTTTCTCTATTGTTGATCAAGGATATTGCCTTACGCCATCAAAAAGAAATACAACATTGACTACACGGTCTCTAGGATCCTATGCAACCGTATTTCAGGCGGAAGTTTACGCTATATTGTTTCATGTATGGAGAGAGTGGAGCAAGCCAATCTTATACATAGAACCATAAAAATTTTCTCAGACAGCCAAGCGGCTTTGACAGCACTTAACTCTCACCGTGTAACGTCGAAATTGGTTTTAGACTGCCAAAAAGACTCTCCTCAATAGGAGAACTCGATAAAGTATTGCTGGTCTGGATTCCTGGCCATTCTGGCATGGAAGGAAACGAGAAGGCAGACTCTCTTGCAAGGTAGGGAGCCGCATGTGTTTCTATTGGACCAGAAGCTACAATTGGCATCGAAATAGGTTTTGCCAAACAAACACTAAATATCTGGATAGCAAAAAGAGCAACGTTAACATAAGAAGAGCCCTGCCACAGTATTTGACCGATATTTATGTTCAGATATTGTTGTGTGCAGCTCCTTCGCGCCTACGACTGCAACTTCTAAACTCTAGTGGGTTGAAACGGAGTCTACCATATGCAATATACAACCAGTTGGAATGGTCTACTGACCGAAAACGTTCAGCGTGCTTGCAGCAGTCCAGTGTGAATAATTGGCCGCACAAGACGCTCGTCTTTCACGACCCTTAGATACGTCAAAGACTGTTGAATGAAAATTAAACAAATAAATCTATGAAGTAGGTACTAAGTGTACATCTGTACAAAATGAAAATAATAAATGTTTTGGATGGTGGTTGAGTTACTGGCGACCATATTGGAAACCTGTAAATAATTTCCAGGAATTTTTTTTGGTCACATCGGTTGCCATTTTCACCCAAAGTTTCTCCAACGTTATTATCAATGTGACTGGTCAATTTTTAATAAGAGCATTCACTGTTATCCAGTGTATCCTTTAATTTTCGGTGAGCACTGTATATCAACAGGTTTCGTATTAGAGCTCTCGCTTTAATCTTCTCTATAAAGATATTCGAGGATAATTATCGGGACTAACTATATTTACCCTATAAATGAAGTACTTCTGCAACATTCAGCTTGGCGTAAATTTAATTAATGTCGGTAATAGGAGTAACAGTATGTTTACATTTGCACCAAATCCATGCAGATCTTACAACTATATCATGACTTTGAGAATTACAGGTATTTATAATTTAACACCAAAGCACTATCGTTTTGATTTATTATATTTGTTTCACTATTCGAGTTTGTTGAATTTTGTTTATTGAATAATACAAAATTATATTTATGTTTCCTTAAGACCTCAAAATCCTAGGTAAATAGCAGCAGATATAATACACCGGAATCATAAACATTATAAACTTTTCCTCGGCAAAAATCTGTTACTAAACTTTTCATATTGAACCATTTACCATAATTTTCTTTCATTGTTTGCCTTTGTGAAAAACACACAATTTTCAGTTTTAACGGTTGCAATACTACCTTCGTTATATTTGAAGCATCATTTCGCTAAAAAACTCTCTTATCCAAAATCCCTTCAAGCTAACTTCCCAAAAAATCACTTATCCCTTTTTAAATTGAAAATACTTTTTTCTTTACCTTCTGAACACCTCAGCGCTACGACACCTCAAAGCTATGACACGAATTGTCACTTATATAATATAAATTACGTTATAAAAAGCAAAAGAGAACATCTCACACTTCTTATAGATTTAGGCCACCGACAGATCCTTTGTAAATGTTGGTAATCATATACATTTTCTTTCATTGCACTGACCTTTTAACACTTGCAAATTGCTGGAATGTAACTTTGTGGCATTTTTTTGGGAGGAAAACAAAATATGTTTTATGGAAGTAATATTATTTCCTTTTCTGACGTGTTCAGGGTGATTCAACGAACGGACACTTGATATAATATTTGATGTGGTTGTTGCAAGACTAACATTTTAATTCATTGTTGATATTGTCCTAGCTGAAATGAAAATAGCATCTTAATATTTTCATTCAATTGCCATTCTACACCTCCGAGAACTACATTCACAGAGTTTGAAAAATCATCAGCACGGATTTATGGCCGTTCGACAACTACTACCAATTTGTTCACACATAGCAGATTGATAGTTGACTTCAAACGGATGTAATCTGCACGGATTATTAAAAGCTCTCAATAGGTAGTCTTGATCATGGTATTCTTTCTAGTAAACTGAAACCATTTGGTTTATCTGATTCGCTAATAGTGCTCTTCCATTCAAACCTCCCAAACTGAATGCAGTTAGTTCAGAATAAGTTATATAGGACCTCGTTAGGAGAACCACAAGGCTCCATCTTGAGACCCCTATTGCTTGATATTTTTTCAAATTATATTTCTGGAGTCATCAGTATAGATTTGTTTATATTATGCAGATGACCTAAAACTACTACTACTACAGATTTGTTAAAGATTGTTAGATTGGAACATAGCCACGATTAATTCTTGTATAGAAAATTCAGTTTTCTTTGTATCAGTGTATCTGAAGAATGAAATAATCATTCGTTCAACAAGAATCGACAAATCAATATCTTAAATAATACACAATAACTACATAAAATAAAAATTGTTGAATACTGATTAGATGAACGTTATTCTTTTGGTAGTAATATTTAATTTGACATCAAGGTCAACCAGAATTAATTTTCAAGTAGGACCAATAATTATTGATGAAGGTGGAAGAGGTATACGTCTAGCAGGATCTAGCATAAAGTCGATTCACTATTTAAGTATTAAACACCGACAACTTAACAACATTAACGTGGATATTCCCGAAGACGTAAAAAATCAGTTTCGCTTGTTTGGAATATAAATAGTTAACTAGACACAAATGGCATTCCTTTGAATTACTTATAAAGTTTTCCTTGTTTTTTTTTTGCAGTATTGAAGACAGGAAACATCAGTTCTCAAATATGTTTTCACTATTTTCTAATCTCAAAGATAGATAGTTTTTTAAGAGGTTTTCTGAGTTTCAGTACAGTACATTTATAACAGTGATAATATATAAGAAACCAGATTCAGTATGCAACAAACATAATATCGCAATTAAAATGGTTTTTACTGTTGCAGAGTAGTCAAAACAGCATTTCTCTCCAAATTAGATTATTGTATTTTCCCCCTACTGATTTGTTGGTCCAAATATTTTTTTCACGAAACACAAATAATTTCTGGAACCATTTGAAATGGAAGCAGCTCTCGGAAAACTTGGGAACGCACATCAGATTTTTATCATAACCTTTTAATTAATTGATGTCGACTGCTTTCCCCTTGTTTTTCTTGTTTTTTCATTTAAAAAGCCGAGTTTTCACCAATTTCTTTCGGCTGCTTTAACGGATTTTCAGTATTAATTCTTCTCAATGAAACATGACAGTCGACCCAGGGATGACCAATTATTTGGATAGATTTTAGATTCGGAATTTGGTTGTTTTGTATTGATTTAATGATCCTTTTTATCATCAAACAACTGACAACAGTGTGAGCTTTATTGTGTCACAAAGGCAGTAAATAAGCAGCAGTCCGAGTCAAGTCCATAAAAATACTAACAGGAACAACGGAACTAAACCAAGGAAGGAAAGTTGTTGTCTTCCATTTTGTATTTGTTGTTTAATTGTGTGTCCACATGTACAGAATTTCTTACAGGCCTGACTGTCGTTGTTGCTGCGGCTTACTGGGTGTTCTCCATTCAGAACAACTTCTTAGGCAGTATCCGAAATTCTCTCTACAGCCGTTGCAAGTCAACACCAAAGTTGTAAATTTTATTTGAGTCAGTTGACCTTGACTTTTCGTAAAAATTATACCACAGAATACACCAGCCAAACAAGAAACGAAAGCCGACGTAAGTACTTTGATGTTTTGGGGGCAAAATTTCGTGACCTTCAAACTGACGTTGACAGATAACGGATCAAGTTATACTTAGAGAATTGTTCACAAAATGTGAATGAGATGTTAACTATATGCAAAAAAGTGGAACCAAAGAATCTCAAATAATAATTGTTTATTTTTATTACTAGTTTCGACAAAGTTTCAATTGTTCAACTCAATTTATGAATTGTTTGAGTTAATTCAACAGCTTAACAAATATTGTGAAAAATATTATGAAGTCTTAGCTTCTATTTTTGGAGTAGGTACCATCCATTATTAAAAATAATTAGCTATTGTTATTAACATTGCAAACTTAACAGAACAGCGATTTATTAGATTGTAAAAGATTTTTCAGAGTACAAAAACACTCCCTAGCCAGGTAACTCTATGGTCACTGTTTTGCAGTTTTTTACGCTCGGCGAGCGTTTACCTCAAGAAATGTCAACTTTTCGTTGTCAATGGCAAGCCAAAAAGCCTAATTTCAATGTGATTGTAGAAAAATGTAATTTTGTAAACAAATTTTATCGTTCAAAACACAAAAAAATATAGAAATAATCAAAAAGCTTACAACAAAGAATATTCTTTGGTAAACAATGAAATCACATGTCATTGACAGATAACGGGCTTAAAATGACGACTGTCAGTCATGCGCACTCAGAAAATGAATTGTGAAATAGCACAAGCTTCGTTTCTTCTTGGGATGATGTATTCTGTGATTACACTATTCAATTTTTGATGGGATATGATGTGATTTTGTCAGGATGATCATTTGAAGGGATGAGAAGCAGAAGCGCCTAAATGGTATTAGAACAATTTCGAGAAATGAGCGGTTGAAGCTGAGGTAGGTACTGCTATTGAATCTGTGTTCAATATACAGTAATAATATAATCATATGATAATGAAGATTTCACTCAATCACACTTTTCTGTGACAATTGTGGAAATGCCAAGAATGCGATAGTAGCGACATGTTCACAACCACCACAAACAAAATTCAATAGTATAATACTTTTATCATGACATCTATTGATAACACGCTTCACTTAAATATGACAGTTGTGATTAAGTGAACAACTACAAAACCGAGATGGTTTTTTGTCAATATGAATTTTAGTTGTGTGGTTCAGCTGGTCACCAATCGGGGCACAATACCACTTCATTTTATCGCTGTGATTCATCAAATTAATCATTCATCTTTCAATACTGTTATTTTCGATTAATACAAACATAAACATAGGAGCTCCAGAAACAACTGGACAGGAAATTGATGAAATAATAGCTCAACTCAAGAACAACCAATGCCCTGGTATGAACAGAATTACAGAAGAAAATATTAAATATGCCGGTGAAGAACTGAAACAACAAATTTACGAATTAATACTGGAAATATGGAAAGAAGAAAGGATGCTCAAAAATTGGAACCATTCTCTGATAATACCTTTTCTAAAAAAAGGAGATTCATACTGATTGTAATAATTACAGAAGGATATCCCTATTAGATGTCGTATATAAGGTTCTAGCTATTATGATTGAGAAAAGATTGGAACCGATCTCAGAAAAAGTAATAGGAGAATACCTAGCTAGCTTCAGAAAAGAGGGAAGAACGACAGATCAGATACTTACAATGAAGGAAATTTTAACATCATGCTATGAGTACAAAATACCAGTACTAGTACTTTTCCTTGATTTCAAGCAGACATATGATTCTATCTACAGAAGTAACCTGTCAAAGGCTTTGAATGAGTTCGAGATCCCAAGAAAATTGGTGAATCTTGTCAAAACTACTAGTAGTGTACAGATCAGAGGTGAATGCTCAGAAAGTTTGGAAATAGGAACGGGTCTGAAGCAAGGTGACCCCTTGTCAACATTACTATTCAACCTTGCATTAGAAAAAATTATAAGAGACAGCAGATTGAATATGGCCATAATTTCAAGAACAGAGAAGTATTTGGGTGAAATAACAAAGAATTCAATAGAAGCAGCTGCTAAAATGACAAATTTAGAGTAGAAACCCGAAGAGCAATCATCGAATTTGAATATGTGGAGGAGTTTATATATCTAGGAAACCTGTTAAATAGTGATTGTAGTGGAGAGAAAGAAATGGAAAACAGAATTATGGAAGCTAACAAAAGTGCAGGAGCAATAAATCACCTAGTCCGGTCAAAGCATCTGTCAAGGAAATCAAAACTAAGATTGTACAGTACTATATTGAAGCCTACGATATTGTATAGTTGTGAGACATGGGTTTTGATAAAAAAACAAAGAGAAAGTGTGATAAGATGGGGAAGGAAAATGTTAAGAAGAATTTTGGGAGGAAAAAAGTGGAAGGGGTGTATATGAGAAGGACTAACGAAGAATTATATAACATTTATCGTGAACCCAAAATAGATGCAGCTATTACATTATTACAAGAAGACTTCAGTGGTTAGGGCACATAGAAAGGATGGGAGGAGGAAGAATAGTGAAACAAATAGCATGGAGAGTTCCGGAGGGCAAGAAGAAAAGAGGCAAACCAAGGAAAAGATGGAGGGAAGTTGTACTAGAACACCTGAAAGAAAAGATTGTGAACCGATGGAGAGAAAAGGCCAAAGATAGGAAAGTATGGAGAGGAATTACAAAGCTATGGGCCTAAAAGGCCTGTTAAAAGCTATATGTATATAAACTACCTGTTCATATTTGCAATAATTACAGTGCAATACTGTACAAAATTCGCGGTTTTGTGGCTTCAAGTAAACATTAATGACTGTAACTTGCACAGAATCAACTGTTTTCATAGTATAGAAATTTGACAATTATTAAAAACGACGCCATTACGTTGTTGATTTCCACACCGAAACTCTCGAGAACTTTCCAGAAGGTGAAACTGGAATCGTCGGCATATGGCGGTAATAATACAAGCAGCTATTACAAAAAATCCTGAAAGACCGTCGTTTTCTATCACAGATGCCCGATGATAGTCATCAATTCGATGCCATTTAGACACCACCACTTCGAGCAGACTGTTCTGAGCCCCATTTAGACGACTTCTCTAATACAACACATAAAAGTGAACTGCGGACCAAAGAAAGCAATAATCCACACGCGGTCACGATCGTTATAACCAGTAATGGGAGGGTATCGGGAGATGTCTCTCGCCAGATATAACTTGGCAAATAAACAATTTGCCATTAGTCAGACGCGAGATTCGCGAACAATGCGCTCTACGAAGAATGCACTCTTTTATTTCTGAGCAGCTTTCAGGATTTCTATGTGGTAATTAAGACGTGTCATGAGGTTGTGCTTGAAGAAAGAAGTAATTGAAATGAAAAAAATATTCACACCACGGTACATTCAGATATTTTTTTGTTTTCAAACAAGACTGTGGGTCTGTTATCGAAGAACTTCATTGTACTTGCTATAAATGTCTTTTGGAATTATCATTATTATGGAATGGTTATGAGATATACAGTGCTATTCAAAAGTCCCCTCCCCCCTCGTATCTTTTGAACGTCTACACTTACATCAATAAAATTTGGAGGTTGGAGGTGAAGGTGTTGTAAACTTCTCTACGAATGGTAACAGGTGACGTAATAGTAATAGATGTTCTTTTTTTAATTTCTTGGAAAATTAAACCACAATATTTTTAAATTCTTTATTTCAACGTTTCGGTGAAACATCTAGTACGTATCTAGTACGTTGAAAGTACGGATAAACGAACACAAAAAATATATCTAAGATAGGGAATTCTTTAGGTCAGTTATTTGCAAACATGCTTGGGAAGAGGGTCATCAAATTCAATGGGATT
>CAJUYG010001252.1:14688-28489 GCA_910591675.1 Galerucella calmariensis
ATAAATTAATTTTTACATATTTTTATTGGAAAAAGTTATGCTGAAAATTATATATTAAAATTTTATACCTACTAATCATCTTTTATATATTTTCACCAGGTATATTCATTTTGTTCGTTGAATATACATCTTTATATTACAGGAGTATCAAGCTTTATATTGAAAAAATAAAGAAGATTCCTACCCGAATCTTTAAAAATTTCTATTTTCGCATATAATACAAAAAATCATTGAATCCAAAATGTGTGTGAATTAATTAATTTTGTGCTTATATATTTTTGTTCTTAGAAGTTTCCCCAATATTTTTACGCAAATCCCATAAAAATGACTTTGGTTTTATCAAAGTTACAGTAGTTAACATATACAGGGTGTAACAAAAAGGCAGGTCATAAATCATACCACATATTCTGGGGCTAAAAATAACTCGATCCAACCCAGGTTACCCTAGTACAAATGTGCATGCGAAAAAAGTTACAACCCTTCGAAGTTATTAGATATCGTCAGAAGCCATTGTTTTTCCAGAATATTCGGTTTTCGTTAGTAAAACGGTGCCGACTGTGTATTCAAGAAAATGGAGGCCATTTTGAACATCTAATAAAAACTACACATTTTTAAATAAATAAGATTCAATCAAAAATTTGGGACCCTCGAAAAACTTAAAAATTCATTGACTTTAACTTTTGTTATTCGAAATTTTTGAAGCCTAATAAAAAATAGGCCGTATCTCGATAAAAACTGATAATTGTGAAAAGTACTAGGGGGTAAAAAGTTCCAAAAATAATGTGTTTGAATAATGGTGCCACAATAAGCATTAAATTGTAACGTACTCAAAAATTTTGGGCGGGTTTAGGGGATCCCAACTCCCATAAATTTTCAACGGGGTACAATAATTCCTTAATTTTTTTTCAAGATGCTCTAATCATAAGAAAGCCACTTGTCAACTTTCATTATAATATGTCGAACAAATGTCGAAATATTTGAAAAAATCAATTTTCATTTGGTAACTTCGAAGGGTTGTAACTTTTTTCGCATGCACATTTGTACTAGGGTAACTTGGGTTGGATCGAGTTATTTTTAGCCCCAGAATATGTGGTATGATTTATGACCTGCCTTTTTGTTACACCCTGTATATTTTCCTGTGAATTCAAGATTCGTATTTAGTAATTAGGAATGATTATTTATCCGTAAATTTAATTTATGGAACAGACCTCCTAAACAACAGTTTCCATCCATGTTTCAATGCTTCCTTATTATATAATATATTTTTTATTAAGATAAGTACTTGGTTTTTGATTAGAATATAATATTTATATTATACACTCAGGTGCAGAAAAAACGGGCCACCTATTATTTTTTCAAAATCGGCTTAATTTGGTTATTATTTTGGTTTTTAAATTATATTTTGTATTCCTTATCAACAAAGGACTTCCTTCTAAATACAAAAAGTTGGAATACATGTGTATTTTCTCGTTTTACATAAAAAAAGAACATTTTGGGAAATTCAAATTCAAAAGTTCCATATTTCATTCATGCAATTCGAAAGGAGCTTATGTGTTTTCAATTGTTGGGCGGTTGCTAGGCAATTTTTTGTTAATGTTAATATTGTCAATATCAACGTTGACAATTTTAAAGTCTCAATTATGGTTTTAAGTTCTGAAGATTGTGCTAAAGCAGTAGCTCTTGTGGAAGATGGTCGAAGCCAAAGATATGTGGCTCGATTACTCAATGTTAGTCGTTCTACCATTCAAAGGGTGTTACAACGTTTTGGGGATACTGGAAGAAACACAAGAAGGCCTGGTAGTGGTAGAATACGGGTAACTACCGCTCGAGATGACAGATTTATTGTACTAAATTCTCTAAGGGATCGTGATTTGACTTCAGTGCAGACAAGAAATCGACTTCTGGAGGTTCGTGGTAAAAATGTAAGTAAATGGACAGTTCGCCGAAGATTACATGAGGTTGGGTTAAAAGCTTTTAGGCCAGCAACTGGGCCTAAGTTACTTCCACGTCACCGGGTAGCGAGATTGCACTTTGCTCGTGAAAATAGCAATTGGAATCTTATGCAATGGAGTAATATACTCTTTACCGATGAGTCCAGGTTCTCGCTACATTCACCAGACGGACGAAAACGAGTATGGAGACGAAATGGGGAACGATTCCAAGAATGTGCTTTTAGCCCTAGGCTGAGTCATAACGTAGGTTCCGTAATAGTATGGGCAGGCATATCAAGTGAAGCCTCTACGGAATTAGTGTTTATCAATGGGGTCTCACTGACTGCACAACGGTATATTGAGGAAGTTTTGGCATATCAGGTGGTTCCATTCGCTCCATTTATTGGCGATAACTTTATCCTGATGCAGGACAACGCTAGACCTCATTCAGCGAGATGCGTCAGTGAATACTTGACAGACGTTGGTATTGAAAAAATGAACTGGCCAGCATGTTCTCCGGACGCAAATACTATAGAACATGTGTGGGACATGTTAGGCAGACGTGTTCGAAATCGTGCTATAGCACCAACCACACTAAATGAGCTTCGTGTAGCTCTTCAAGAAGAATGGGAGAATATTCCTCATAATGCAGTTCGTGAGCTCATTAGTGGGATGCCACGCCGTAAGTAAGCAATAATTAGGGCTAGAGGAGGAAATACCAAATACTAAAGTCTATTTTATGTGTTAAATTTTGTTTTCTGTATCTCTAGAGTTTGCTGTTGTTGACATAAATTTTACTAAGTATACATGTGCCGATGACACTGCAATAATCTTTACTGGTAAAAATGGGGAGAATGTTAAAACAATTGCAGAAAATAACTTAAAAAATATTAGCATGTGGCTTAATTTCAATAAACTCACACTAAATATCAAGAAAACGAAATATATCACTTTCAGTCCTACAACGATCGATCAACCAACTGAACTAACTATACAATTACATGAACCCCAATGTACATCAGATAAAATTGTAATTGTTCAAAAATAGATAAAATCTCCTCTATAAAATACCTGGGTGTTTATGTCGATCAGCATATGCGATGGTCGGAACATATTACCCACGTGAGTAAGCGATTGAGAGCATTAATGCACAAATTTTACACCTTAAGGGATATTCTCTCCGAAAATAAGTTGAAAATAATTTATAACTCGCTTGCAGAATCAGTTTTAAGATATTGCATTATTGCATGGGGTGGGACTTTTAATACAACACTTAAGATTTTAGAGACAGTTCAAAACACCTTACTTAGAATTATATTTAAAAAAACAAGACTATACTCAAGAAAAAAGCTAAATGAGGAAACTGAAATATTCAATATTAAGACACTTTATATAGCTGCATTCTAAACGTATATAACAATCCCAACAAATTTAACTGCAAAGAAAAAAAATTAACACGGTCTTTAGCAAATATGGATCTACATGTCCCGTATTTTAAAAAAACTGTAACTCAAAGATCGTTTTTTTTCTTCGGTCCAAAATTTTATAACCTAATCCCAATTAGTATTAAAACAGAACCCAAACTATTTAAATTTAAAAAACATATAAAAAACCACATAACTACTCACTCACAATTGTTTATGGATATTATATCTTAATAATGACATTATCAATAAATCGGTAAATTATAGCATCAATGTTTCTATGTACGAAAATAATTAATTATTCTCCGTTGAGTGTTATGCTTCCTCTGCTTTACCCTACAGCAAAACTAAAGTTGAAAACACCAACCTTTTATTACCTATACAATAAATAAGATATCTTAAAACTTAGTCCAGTGCAAAACAGACAAATTTTTGTCTAGGCACGGACTGAGTTGGAGGATATTAAATGAAATAAAGTAAATTGTAAAATTACTGTATTTAAATATTTATAATGAATAAACTGAAACTGAATAACTGAAACTGAAACTGAATAACTGAAGCTGAATAATTTTTCCTTTATTTATGTCATTGTTTATTAAGTTTAGTTTAAGTAACATATTCTTGTCTTTTTATACCAGGAGGACTGTTGGTAAAATATAAAAAGTGTAAACCAAAAGCCAAAATAATAAACAAATATAGCCGATTTTGAGAAAAAAATAGGGTGCCCGGTTATTTGCACCTGAGTGTATATGAGTAATTTGCTAAACAGGATTATGTGCTATGACAAAAAAATGCCATCTTAAAGCTTACACTTTCCTTTTCAAAACGCTATATTACAATCATTTATATTGAGATGAAATTTTAATCAATAAAATTATCACCGCATTTATTGTAAAAATCAAAATTTTATTAATGACATTTAAAAAAAATCAATTGGCATGTTTGTCAAAATTGAAGGTTGGGTAGAAAAAAATGTAAGAAGTGACAGTGATTGAGTGAGTTTGACAAGTGTTTTATCTTCGGATAACGAACCCTAAAATTAATAAACATATTGTAATTATAAGACAGTTATTAAATATAAATTTCACATCAATTGGCGCCCAACGTGGAACACTTGACTCAGTGATAGAAACGGGTTATAATTAAAAGAATAACATCTGAGGATTTTTGGAAAATTTTATAATGAATGAAGAAAAAATTGACATTAATAATTTGACTGTGGAAGAACTCAAAGAACTTTTAAAATTAAGAAACTTGGACACAAAGGAAGTAAACAAACATTAGAAGAAAGATTAACTACAGCCATGGAAGAGGAAAAAACAACAAGACAAGAAAGAGGAGATAGTATCATAAAAGTATCATAAACATATAATAACTGGAACAATAATCATTATTCTAATAATTACAATAATGACAGAAATAACAATAATAGACGATGTGATATAGACAATGAACAGGACAGGTATAAAAGGTATACTAACTATCCTGAAAGACGACAACAACCCAACAATAATAATTACCAACAAAGACAAAGAACAAACTCAGATGGAGACATAAGACGATCAAATAATATTAGAAGAAATACTAGAGATGACAGAAGTAACAGCATGGGCAGAAATAATTCTAACAACAGAGATAATAATTACAATAGAACTAATAACGGCAATAATGATAAAAATGATGTTGTGGAGACATCATTTTCTGGTGAAGAACAACAGTTTTTCCACTAGAGGGTGAATATGGTAGGTAAGTTGGTGCAGCTATGTTCACCCACGCGAATTTCTAAAGGTACAGGATCAACTAGAACACAATAATGGAACATTAATTTACATATATGGTACAATAGAAGACATAACAGTAAAAATATTAATAGATACTGGATCAGAAATATCTTTAATTGATAAAGACTTTGTAAATACATTAAAAACGTCAAAGAAAAATTTCATCAAGGTACCTACAATTAATTTAATTGGTATAAATCAAAGGAAATTAACCTTTTCAGACACTACAATAACCATAGAACTAAAATTGAAAAAAAATAGTACTGGCATACAACTGTTAATGGTAGAAGATATGGAATATGAAATATTATTAGGATCTGATATTTTGTACGAAAAAGAAGCGGTCATCAATTACGAAGAAAGATATGTAATTTTTAATAAAGAAAGAATTGATTTCAATTATGAAGAAAAGAACAATGATTCGACTGATTTGAGAGAAGATGAAGAATTATTAGGAAATAATAAAAATATTAATTTTAATAAGAAAGGTGAAGATGAAGTGGGAGAGATGAATTATAATAGACAGGAAGGAAAATTGAGTGGAATTAGGATGTTGGATGGCAATGAAGAAATAAATTTGAATAATAATAATCAGCCTGAGTGGAATTTAGATATAGATGGAAAAAAATAATGGAGAGATAAGGTAGTAAGAATATTGGAAGAACGTAGAAGTTTAATAAGTGAAGAATCTCGAGTTGCGAAAAATTACGTACATAAAATCAAATTGAAACAAGACCAACAATTTCAACAAAGAAATTATCCAATACCATATAAATATCAACAAGATATGAAACGGACAATAAACAAGTTAATAGAAGATAAAATAATAGAACATAGTACTACATCATACATCAATCCAGTTGTAATAGTGAAGAAAAAAGACGGGGATATAAGAATATGCCTTGACGCAAGGAACCTAAATAAATGTATGATACCAGAATACGAATCACCTCTAATCATTGAGGCAATTTTAGGAAGAATTAGTAGGGTAAAAGTTTTTTCTAAATTGGACTTATGTTTTCGAAATTGGACGTAGGTTTTAAAATTAATGGGGAAGTTTACCAGTTTCGAGTCACACCATTTGGAATACAAAGTGCTACATCTGCATTGTTGAAAGCATTAAACAAAATTTTAAATAAATATGACCAGTTCGTAATACATTATGTAGATGATATATTGATTTTTTCAAACAATGTAGAGGAACACTTAAAACATCTTGAAATAATTCTGAAAGAACTTGATGAGAATGGTCTGAAGCTCAACATACGAAAGTGCAAATTTTTGCAGAAGGAAGTAGTGTATTTGGGTTATAAGTTATAAGATAACAGAAGTCGGAATCGAGATGGATCCAGAAAGAATAAAGATCATAAGAGAATATAAGAGGCCGTCGAATTTAAAAACTCTTAGAGGTTTTCTTGGCATGTTGAATTATTTTAAAAGAATGTTAGGACACTTAACAGATTTAGAAATACCACTAATGGAATTATTAAGGAAAGGTATAAGATAGAATTGGACCAGCAGACAGGAAGATGCTTTTAATGAAATTAAGAATGAATTTATTAAAAACGTTAAATTATATCACCCGAATTATGATAAGCAATTTATTTTAAAAACAGACGCATCAAAAGCCAGACTAGCCGGAGTTTTAATACAAGAATACGATAACATGTATGTACCAATATGATTTGTATCCAGGATCACAAAAAAGTCAGAAAGAAATTACGGTATAAGTGTTAGAATGTATCTTAGTAATCTAATGTCAAATAGTATTTTTTTATATAGTTAGTTATTGTGTCAATGTTTTAGGATGATTATGTTAATGTCATAAAATATGAAATAAAATAAAACAGAGATTTTTCTACTATATTATTGTACAATTTCACCACTGGAACAACAGGTTATGAGCCCAGCGCCAACGGAAGTAGTTACAGTAATATAAGTGGTTCAATAATTATCTCAATTATTTTTATTGGAAGTTACCAATATACATCATGTCATTACCCGTATCAGAATGTACTAGCGGAACTCCAACATTCTCGACTGTGCAGTCAATTTCCACGTCTGTGCCAAATATAGACAAGCTGGAAGGACAGGCGAATTATGCATCATGGAAATTTGCCATGAGAATGAGTTTAATATTGGAAGGTTTATGGGATATCGTATCCAATGGTACAATCAACGCTGCGAGTAAGGACAGCGATAATAAAGCATTGGCAAAAATATGTTTAAGTGTGAAACCTACTTGTTACATACATGTTTGTAAAGCCACGACGTCTAAGGAAGCTTGGGATAATTTGCTTAACGCTTTTGAATCGAAAGATATGAACAGAAAATTCGATTTACAAAGACATTTATTAAGAATGAGACGTGACGAATTTACTTCAATGGAAGAATACATCAATGATATTATGTCTACAGTTTATAAGCTAGCAGATATTGGTGTGAACATAGATGATGATTTTGTCGCTTTTGTTATGCTAAATGTTCTGAATTCAGAGTATGAACCTTTGGTTATGGCCCTAACGTATAATAATACAAAACTTTCATCAGATGAAGTGAAGGCAAAGCTCATAGAAGAAGATGCAAGAAAGAAATCTCAAGATTATGGAACCAAAAGCGAGGCAGCATTACAATCAAAGAATGCATACAAAAAGTTCTCGAAAAAGAAGTTGAAATGTTATTCCTGTGGAGAAATTGGGCATAAGAAGCCAGATTGTCCAAAACGTAAAGATCAGGATAAGAATTCAAAAGGGTATAAGAAAACATTACTCACTACTGCAATGTTAACAACATCTTCAAAATCTGATTGGATAATTGACTCAGGCGCCACATCACATATGTCTCCAAACAATGACAGGATGACAAATTTCAGTGAAACTAAGAAAACTAATATCTCAGTTGCAAATGGAGAAGAAATTTTGTCAAATGGTATGGGAGATGTGACAATCAACCTAAATCATAACAAATATATTGTCACAAAGACAGTGATGTATGTACCTAACCTATCAACAAACCTTTTTTCAGTGAACGCAATGACTGAAAAGGGTCTTGTTGTGTCATTTGATAAATTTGGCTGCAAGGTCTACGATGAATCAGATTATTTTGTCAAAGGGAGAGTAGAATTCACTGGACACTTGAAAAATGGGTTATATATTGCTGACACATGCAATAAAGAACCAGTGAGGGCGTTATCTGCCACTAATTCAGATCACATGTTATGGCATAAACGTTTAGGTCACTTGAACAGAAGAAGTATGCGATTACTGAAAAGTTTGGTAACAGGTTTACACTTTGCCAAGAAAATAATGAACCTTGTATTCAATGTATTGAAGGAAAGCAGACTGTTCAAAAATTTTCCAGTAAAAGTTCGAGAAGAGCAAATGAGTTATTAGAACTTATCCATAGCGACATAGCAGGGCCGATGGAAGAGACTTCATGGGGTGGAGCAAAGTATTGCCTTATTTTTGTTGATGATTTTAGCAGAAAAACTTTTGGCTATATGCTGAAAACAAAAAGTGAAGTTTTATGTAAGTTTAGAGATTTTAAAGCTTTGGTAGAGAACCAGACAGGAAAAAAGATAAAACGTCTCAGAAGTGATAATGGTTCAGAGTACGTCAAAAACGATTTTAAAAATTTTCTTAAAATTCACGGCATAATTCATCAGACAACCATTCCGTACACTCCACAACAAAACGGAGTAGCGGAACGGACTAATAGAACTCTTGTAGAAAAAGCTAGATGTCTGTTGTTTGATGCGAATTTGGGAAAACGATATTGGGCTGAAGCCATGAACACCGCCATCTATTTGAAGAATAGATCTCCTACCGCTGCTGTGAAGGAAGCAGTACCCGAAGAAGTTTGGACAAACGAAAAAGTAGACCTGTCGCACTTGAAAATATTTGGTAGTAAGGCACAAGTGCATATACCAAAGCAAAAAAGACATAAATTTTATAAAAAATCACGTCAATATTTGATGATGGGTTATTGTGAAGCATCGAAAGGTTACAGACTATCAGATGAGCAGAATCCCCGCAAAATAATTGAAGCACGAGATGTGGTTTTTATAGAATCTGTGAAAATTCACTCCGATGATTCACAAGGCACTCAACAAAATAGTTCCTTGGGTGAAATTACGGAAATCAGAAGTTTCGAAAATAACCACGAACAAGTTGAAGCTGAACATCTACCAGAAATCAATTTACAGGGTAACAGTTCTTCAATAACTGAAAATATTGATAATGTTACTGAAGAAATTTCCGATGAACAGGAAAATATTGAAAACACGTGTTCAACTCCAGAAAACGAATCTGAAATTAATTATCAGATTAGACGATATCCTTCAAGGGAAAGAAAACCTCCTCATAGATACGATATAGATACGATGTGGAATATTCTTATTCATCAGTAGTATGTAACTCTACCGACCCCATAGATATAACAGATGCTCGTTCAAGATCTGACAAGAAACTGTGGGAACGTGCAATGGAAGAAGAGTTGCGATCACTTGCTGAAAATGAGACCTGGGAGCTTGTTGACCGTCCTCTTGGAAAAAATGTGGTCAAATGCAAGTGGGTTTTCAAACTTAAGATTGGAGCAGATGGAAATGCCCAAAGACATAAGGCGAGACTTGTAGCAAAGGGATTCTCTCAAAAATTTGGGGAAGATTATGTAGAAATCTTTGCACCGGTTGTAAGACTCACCACAATAAGAATATTATTTGGACTAGCTGCAGAACTGAATTTGGAAATGGATCATATTGATATCACCACCGCATTTTTGAATGGAAATCTCGAGGAAACTATATATATGGAGCAGCCTTCAGGTTTTATTGAAAAAGGAAATGAAAAGAAGGTGTGTAAACTTAAAAAGGCCATATATGGTTTGAAACAATCAGCCCGTTGCTGGAATATGAAAATTCATAATTTTTTGATTTACATTGGTTTTAAAAGATGCGGATATGATTCTTGTGCATATATTAAAAATGAGGAAGGCAAATTAATCATAATTGCTCTTCATGTAGACGATTTTTATATTTTTTCGAATAGTGCACATGAAACAGAAAAACTTAAAAAGAAAATTGGTAGACATTTCAAGATGAAAGATCTTGGAGAACTTAAGGAATGTTTAGGAATGAGAGTTATAAGAGATAGATTAAATAAAACAATTACTCTTGACCAGAAAAATTACATAGAAACTATTTTGAAAAGATTTGGAATGGAAAATTCAAAACCAGTGTGTACTCCATTAGAACCAAATTTAAAGTTGGGAAAATCTTTAGAAAACGACTCTCAGTATCCTTATCAAGAACTCATCGGGGCTTTGATGTATTTGTCAGTATGTACACGTCCTGATATCACATATTCGACAAGTTTCATGAGTCAGTTCAATAATTGTCATGATAAAAATCATTGGAATTCAGCGAAGAGAATTCTTAGATATTTGAAAGGTACAATGGACCACTGTCTATGTTTCCAGGAAAGCCGAAAACCTATTCAAGGTTATGTTGATGCTGACTGGGGTAGTTGCATAGAAGATCGTCGTTCATACACCGGTTTTGTGCTGACATATGCTGGAGCTGCTATTAGCTGGCAATCTAGGAAGCAAAAAAGTATTGCACTTAATACAACTGGAGCAGAATACATGGCAATAGCTGAAGGAGTAAAAGAAGTTATGTACGTTAAGGGATTATTCAATGAACTATACAAAGAATGTGAGTCAATTGTGGTCTATAATGACAATCAAGGAGCAAACAAACTTGTGTACAATCCAGTTTTCCACAATCGTACTAAACACATCTCCATTAAATATCATTACGCGCGAGAGCTGGTTGAGAAGAAGGAAATATCGGTACTTTATCTGCCTACTGAATAAATGCCAGCTGATATATTAACTAAGCCATTATTTAGACCAAAACATTCATTTTGTGCTGAACAATTTGGATTAAGAAGATTACAGTGATTTTATTAATATGTTTGACATGAGATTAAGTGAGGGTGTTGGAATGTATCTTAGTAATCTAATGTCAAATAGTATTTTTTTATATAGTTAGTTATTGTGTCAATGTTTTAAGATGATTATGTTAATGTCATAAAATATCAAATAAAATAAAACAGAGATTTTTCTACTATATTATTGTACAATTTCACCACTGGAACAACAATAAGCGAGCTGGAGCTGGCAAGTATAATCTTTTGCGTTAATAAACTCAGATATTTTCTATTGGGGGGAAAATTTATAATTGAAACCGATAATCAAGCTCTAGTAACAATATTGGTTAATAAAATGAATAACGCAAGGATTCATCGATGGGCGTTACTCCTTCAAGAATATGATTTTGAAATAAAATACATTCCAGGAATAAAAAACGTGGTGTCAGATTCAATCAGCAGGATGGATGGAAAAAAAGGAAAGATACAAGAGAAGTTAAAGTTGGAATAAACATCATGAAACGTAATAATGGTTTGTTCTCACTTCAACAGATAAAACAAGATCAACAATCATTAGATGAGAAAAGTAGGCAACGATGTCTAGAAAAAGATGGAATATTATATAAGTTGTTGAATAATAGGGAATTATATATGATTTCGGATGAATTAACAAAATCAATTGCACAAAAATTACATTTACAATTTAATCATCTGGGAATTAGAAGAACACACATGATTTTTCGAGAGAATTTCATAGCAAGAAACGATATTACCATTATAAAGGACATCATTAAGCACTGCGAATTATGTCAACTATCCAAGGAGAAGAATTTACATTATGAAAATGTACCAAAATCTATTATAGCGGAAAATTCTTTAGATATCATAGCAATTGATTTTATATCAAACCTCATACCAAGTTATAGTGGTAATAAACATATTTTAGTAGTTATAGATGTATTTTCAAAATTTATTGATACTTATTCATGTGATAAAACTAACAAGGATACTATTATGGAATTTCTGGGAAATTATTTGGAAACTTATGGAAAGCCAAAACAATGTATAATGGATAACGCCACATATTTTAAAAATAAAATTTTTGTAAAATGGTTGTAAGATTTGGAAGTAAAGCAGGTTTTTACAAGTGTGAGACATCCCAATAGTAATCCTGCAGAACGAGGGATTAAAGAAGTGATTAAACATTTAAGAATACTTACTTACTATGAAAACCGTATGTGGGAAGAACGATTGAAAGAGACTACATATTTTATCAATAACATTCCAAATATCATCACAGGGATATCACCTATCACACTTTTCGTAGGAGTAGAACCTGACATGGTTAACCCTTAACTACTACTATCGGGTCCTAAGGACCCAGCGACATCTAAATTCTTGAAAATAGCACAGACATATTAGAGTGGGGAAATCGTGCTCCCAGTTATTCTCCACTCTCCAGTCAAGTAGTTCTCTGTCGAATGCTGTTGTGAGTGGTTGTCTATATTGTTTACTTTCAAAGGAATACGATATTTTGGGTCCGTGGGACCCGATAGTAGCATAAGTGTTAGTTTGTAAACTTGGATAATCTAGGGTTTTCAGCTCAAACCACTATTGTTTCTCATGTTCCAAAACGAGGAAAAGCAGTTATCCTAGTCTCTAGTATGCATCACGATAATTCCGTAGATGATGTTAGCACAAAACCCAAAATAAATTTATACTACAATGGCACTAAAGCAGGTGTTGACGCACTTGACGAAAAATGTGCTAATTATTCGACGTCAAGAAGAACTCGCAGATGGCCAATGTCATTATTCCACGCCATACTAAATATTGCTGGAGTGAATAGCAGGATCATATACCAGTTCGCCCAACAAGGAAAATAAATTTCCAGGTACAATTTCCTCAAAGAGCTAGGACGTGAATTGTATGACGGCTAGAATATACAACATGCATGTACCTCGCAAACTTCGTTCGATGGCCGCTGATATTATAGGAATTGTCATAGAGGAACCACCTGTACCTTCGGAAAACCCTTGCAGGTCGAAAAGACCCAGATGCCGCGTTTGCCCGCCAGGAAAAGACCGAAAAACAACTAATTACTGCGCTAGGTGTAAAATTCCCATATGTTTAAAATGTGCAGCCACAATGTGCCCAAAATGCATTTAATTATTATTTTTTATTATTATGTTATAATAGAAGCATAGAATGGTTAAATGAATGTAAGAAATAAAGTTTTTGACAAAAAACATTATTGTCATGAATTTTTTAATTATTGGGTCCCTGGGACCCTAGAGTAGTATTTGCGTTGCGTATTTTGAGTAGTAGCCGTTACGGGTTAAGTAATAGGATGGATTATAGAGAATTAATAAATACAGCCAGAGAAAGACAATTAAAACATACTAACAAATACATTCGGAGATAATTTGAAAACCTTCGAAACAGGAAAACTTTTAAAAAAGGAGATTTGGTACTAATAAAAGCATTAAGAGTACCGAATTATAGAAAAGGATTGTGTTTGAAACTACAATTACCTTATGAAGGCCCATATGTGGTAGCAAACAGCCATGGTATAAATAGTTATAAGTTGATATATCCTGATACTAATAAGGAACGTGGAATTTTTCACATAAATCAACTGTACCAATTTAACACGAGCCATTCTTGATTAAAAAAAAACATACTTAATTAGATGTTGATAATTAGATAATTAGATGTTGATAATTAGATAATTAGAT
>CAJUYG010001252.1:28499-48079 GCA_910591675.1 Galerucella calmariensis
CCAAAAATATTTTGTTTGATTAAATAAAAAAAAATATAGTTTTGAAGAACTTTAGGGAATGTTGAGATGAGATTTTAATCAATAAAATTATCACCGCATTTATTGTAAAAATCAATTTTTATTAATGCCATTTTAAAAAAATCAATTGGCATGTTTGTCAAAATTGAAGGTTGGGTAGAAAAAAATGTAAGAAGTGACAGTGATTGAGTGAGTTTGACAAGTGTTTTATCTCCGGATAACGAACCCTAAAATTAATAAACATATTGTAATTATAAGATAGTTATTAAATATGAATTCCACCACAATATATTACATTATAACCGTACAATAGTTTATAATGTACTCCAAAGCGCTTCAGTAAATAGAGTCGCGCGGATGCGGAACACATTCTTAGTTTACCAAATTTTTTCCGGACAAACCATTGCTCGGACAAAAAATCGCAAGAAGCCTTTTTCATTGCAAAGCACTTTCCTTATTCGGTGTTATTTTCTATTTTTCTCTCCCTTTTCCCAGCCCGAAATATTAAGGAATTTCGAAATCGATAGACTGGTAAACTTTTTTTCATATCAATCTACATACTTTTGCTAGTTACTTGTAGTTGTGACCCCTTTCGTCCGGCCTATATTGTAAAGTTATGTTCATGTTATCCATCATCTTACATTATAAGTCTATTCAATTGTATGTAGTCGATTCTTTTTTTAATAAAAATGAACAATACTGAGAACCTAATTATACTCAATTATCAACAAAAAATGACAAAACCGGATAAGTTCCTATAATGACAGACCTTTTCAGTTGTTTCTATTTCTATCTGCCAAATATTCACACGAAGCTACTAAAAAAATACGGAGACATAGACACGGAGTAATTTTGCAACAAATTTCCTAACATATTTTACAGAATACGCGTGCCGTCGTTAGTAAAAATATGTTAAGAGCAAAACTTCTCTTATCGGTCATAATAACCAAACATACAAATATTTTCTCTTTATAACATTACTGTAGGTGTGTATTAATTTCAGGATAATTATAAATTATTTCAAGAAGGTAAACCTAAGAAAATAAAGAGAAAAGTGAAACTTTCGGCGATGATTAGACCTCAAAAAAGAAACAAAAAACGGAAAAGATCGAGTGCGAAGTCGGAAGATCTCAACGTATCCAGTTCATTATTAGATACTTCTGCCAAAACTTCTAATTCAGGTAAAGTTAATCATGAAAAATCTTGGAAAACCAACAATTTTTATGTAGCAACAGCAACAAAAAATCATTATCCGATTGTCTGAAGAGGAACTGTTATCTACTTTAATAGTTAGTGACTCCACGTTAATATCAAAAACCACTGTTTCCCGATGGTACTACTTTCTAATAAGTGCTTCAGCAAGCCCTGTGTGAACCAATATGGTTATATTCAATAACGGCTCTTCTATTTTCATCTTTTTTAATCTTAAGCCCTATTTCTTTCAACAATGTGCTTTATGATGTACTGCATGTAACTATTTCTTTGAAATTCATCTCATAATTTGATGTTTGCAGAGTTACTGGTTTTCCTTAAAAAATTACTACTATTTACTATATTATACAGGTTAAGAGACATTTTTTCATATATAAGAAATTTTAATCTTCAGATAAAAAAAAAGAAGATTAAAATTACTTGAATAATAGGACACTATTTATGGTATTAACAAATTAATTCAAATAGGAAATCATCTCTGTATGAATATTGATATTTATGTTATAGCTACTAATAGTCTAGGAGGAATCGGCGCATGAGTACCGAAAACTATTCCACCTCAATTTTTTTATGCGATCCTTTTCAAAATGCCCTGATGATATAAATGCATGTTGCCATGGGGCAACCCGGTGCCATATTGTTTAAACCGAAATTCTTTGAACAATTGCAATGAATTGTTATTTTTCCACCGGACAATTTTTTTTTATATTCTTCATTGAAATACCAATAAAAAAGGACCTATGACTTTTCACGATAAAGTTGATATTTCCAAAGATATGAATTTTTTAAGGTTCGAAAAATCTCAAATCTGGTTACTTTCGACCCATGAAAAATACAGGGTGTTTTCAAATGACACCTACAACGTTTGCATGTAGATACCTCTCGTAAAATTGGACAGAATGATATAAAGATTAAGGGGTCCAGCCGCTTTACTTTTCGAATTACAGGGTGTTAAAGTTTTGAAAAATTGAATGTTTCAATTCGATAACTTTGGAATGGATCAATGAATTGATTTGACATTTGGCAGGTTCTTTTTAAATGTGAAAGGGCATATTTTGATGAAAAAACATTTTTCAATTTTTGATCCAGTGCTGTACATTTGAAAGAATATGTTACCTTTCCTCTCCCATTTTTTACGCCACTGACATTTGAAGCAATTTTTATTCAATTTCGTATTCCTCAATGGTTTTCACGTGAAAAACGAATAACCTTTACATATAAAAAAATTTGTAGTTTTCAAGATATTCAATGATTTCATGAAAACAAGATCACTTTATTAAAAAAAATTTTTCTTGTGTTTTTTTCAATAACTACCAAATAGGTATGGTTGGAATATGTAAAGGGAACTAATTTATGAAACAGCGATTCATCTTTAAAACATTCGTAGAATATTATTGATAATTTTTTACTGGATATAGTAACCAATCAAATTACTTAATTTCAAGTCATGTGTCAAATTTCATCCAATCACCGCTGTATTACAACGATAATACCCTACATGTGGTGTTTTCAGTTTGGTGTTTACTTTTTATTAAACATTAATTAAACGTCAAACTGACAACTGGATTAAAAATGTCACGAAGATTAGATATTGCATCTAACGATTCAATTAATTTACCAATTGTACTTTTCACAACTGTAGTTTTAAATAAAAATGAATACTATTTGATTAAAATTGATAAAGTTTGTATTGAAAATTATTAAACATTAGATTGGCAATCAATTTTTTGAAAGCTACAAAGTAAAAAATTATCTTATCGAATACTCAAAATTTTGTCGTAGAGAATCCTTCAAGCGTGTTGCTCAAAGATAATAGCCCTCGGCCTGCGGCCTTGGGCTATTATCAAGCAACACGCTTTCAGCATTCTCTGTGACAAAATTATCTCGGTATTATCAAGACCCTAGGGGTATTACTACTGATAATTTTTTACTGAATATAGTAACCAATCAAATTACTTAATTTTAAGTCATGTGTCAAATTTCATCCAATCACCGCTGTATGAAAATACTTGTCCAAACTTGTGATTTTATTAACAAAGGAATTAAGCAGTCAACAAATTACAAGAGATGTCCAAAACTTTGTCCATTTACATTTATACACAGTTTGCAACGTTTTCTCATTGAAAATCGCATACCTTGGGAAGACTGGCGATTGCCGGAAATAATTGCTGTAGCTGCATGGATTCTTTCTATTTTTTTAAAATAAAATCACTAGTTGAGACAAATATATAACAATCTTCTCCGAATGTTTTAGATGCATTACTGTTTCATAAATTAGCTCCTGTTACATATTCCAAACATAAGTACTTGGTAGTTATTGAAAAAAATACAAGAACATTTTTTTTAAATATATATTAAAAAGTGATCTTGCAGACTTCATGAAATCATTAAATATCTTGAAAACTACAAATTTTTTGATACGTAAAGGTTATTCGTTTTTCACGTTAAAACCATTGAGGAATACGAAATTGAATAAAAATTGCTTCAAATGTCAGTGGCGTAAGAAATGGGAGAGGAAAGATAACATATTCTTCCAAATGTACACCACTGGGTGAAAAATTGAAAAATGTTTTTCCATCAAAATATGCCCTTTCACATTCAAAAAGAACCTGCCAATGTCAAATCAATTCATTCATCCATTCCAAAGTTTGTGTTTTGTGTTTTATTTCTCATTTTTTAATTAATTTAAAACTCTTCTTCTCTTCCAAATAAGAGGGTTCAATAAAACTCAAAGTCCAAATCACAATAACTTAATTTTGTCCACCAATAGGACAATTAAGCTGCTACTACTAGTTTCGGTACATTAATTACCAACATCAGGCTACAATAGAAATGGTATACTTAATATAAAGAACTCATGAAATTATGTTAAAAAACTTGAAACAAAACTATCGATATAAAATTTTTTATTGTAATACAAACGGATGTTCCTAGTTGAGAATACAAAATAAGAATATTAAGAATGTAGGGGGTTATTTATGTGAATTTATTTTGATTATTTAGTAATCAGGTGCCCAAAAAATAAACAAAGAAGTGCGCCAAAAGTGTATTGTAAAAACATGGATCAAATCGTACATTCTAGAACATGGGTTAAGTGGTATGTCAAAAGTCATTTATGTAACTGTTCTTCTTTTTCCTGGCCTTTGTATATATGCGCGCTACAATCTCCCCCTTTGCTCCACGAAAAGTCGTAGGAGCAAGAGGTAGTCTAGTGACAGTAAGAGCACGTAGGCTTCTTTACTTCGGAATAGGCTAGGGGAGTAGTAGCCACATCCAATTCCCTATCTTCAGGTTCGGTAACTTCCTCTGTAAAGTCGGGCTCGGTGAGAACGATCGGGGCAAACATTACAGAATAAGATATAAGATGTTTCACTCTAGGGCGGTTTGATTCAAGTTGCTGTCCCGAACGGACGCCGCTCTCATAAATTATGTTTACGATTCGCTTTTGTTGTCAATAACGAGATCGGTAGATACCAGAACAGTTCGAAGAGCTTATTTTATTTTAAGCTATACAGGGGTAATTAGAGAAATATATATTTAAATTAATAGGATTCTTTATCACAAAGGTTTATTTTTAAATGTTAATAATTTCGAAAAATGTTCGGGATATGAATTTGAAAAGATAAGTAAAAAATAAACTTGAACTTCTAAAATGAATCAATTCACAGTTTTTATCCAGCATCTTAGTAATTTTGTGATACTTATTGATAATCTAGCAGATATTTATCACAAATTCAATTAAATATACTCATTAGCCACCAGCATAATAGGGAAACTAAATCTTAAATTTTGATCTTTAAATAAAGCGTATTTTTGGATTGACAAGGTTAAAACAGTAAAAAGAGAAGCAGCTGCAGGATACCTTGATTAAAATTTTTTATAAATGTAAAATACTAAGTTTGGTTTATGTGTTAATTTTAATCTATTGTCTTTCAAATCTTTCAATATACATTTGAGAGTAAAATATATACGGACTCTGGTATAGAGACTGGCATAATATTTGAAAGGAAATTGATTACATGGATGATGAAAAGAAAATTTGGTAAATTCGTTCAAAAGGAACTGACCAATTCCCCTTTGGTTAGCTATAGAATTGAATTTTTGTGTTTTCTTGAGTAATGTACTTGTTTATATAATATTCTTATTACAAAAATTAATCTGTAATTTTGTATTAGCAAATATTACAAAATATTTACTGTTTAAGCTTTGCTATTAAAGAGAAAAATATTAATATGACTTTTTGCTCATTTCAACAAATAATTGATAAATTTAAAAAATCTATACCACATTAATATAAAACACGAACAACCAATAAACACCGTTCTAAAATAACAGCGCTCGACGTCCCGTATAATATGCCAAATAAAAGTAAGGACATAGCGACGTACTGTACCATCCAAGTCACCAGACAGTCACCAACGGCATCGGTGCTTTACGCGATAAATTCGAACCAGTGAAACATCTTATATTTTATTCTGTAATCTTTGGTCGGGGTAACTTTGGCAGGCCGACCTCGTCGTCGTAACGGCAACACTGGGACTGGATCGTCGGCAGTGCTGGTGTCGTGATACGGGGTCAACGCTGATACGTGGTACTTCCCTAAGAGGATATCGGGGTCCAGTGGGGATGCTATTTCATAGGTGGTAGGGGTAACAATCTTTATGACCCCATAGGGTCCATCTCTTCGGGGGGCGTAATTCGAGGTGAGATATGCGGCACTATATCCGGTAGACTGGGATCGAACAGAGTTCATGGCGAATCTAACCGCGGGGATAGTGTCTTTCCATGAGGTATACGGGGATGGACAACTTGTTGCATTACACCACTAACAAATTGAGTGGCGTTGTCGCTGATGACTCGCCGAGGTAGGCCAAAGCAGAGGATAACCTCATCAACTAAACATCGTGCACAGTTCTCGGCTGTGGCAGTTTTAAGGGGAAATACTTCCACCCATCGACTTGAAGTATCTTCTATAACAAAAATCCACTTATATCCATCAGGGGTTTAGTGAAGTGGTCCGAACAAATCGATGGCGAGAATTTCAAAGCGTTGGGCTTGGGCCGGGGTTTGGAGAAGAGGTTTTAGGTTCGTCGCTTTGTATCGCTGACAATATACGCATTTGGCAATGTAGTCTGCTACTGTCTTACGCATACCAACCCAGTAGTACCGACTGTCTATCCTAAGGTAGGTTCTGTCTACTCCATAGTGTCCAGCTAGAGCAGAGTCGTGGTACCCAGCCAGAATCTTCGTAATTTGAGACTTGGGAACCACTTGCTGTGCTTCTTCGGAATCCATATCCGGGGTATACCTAAATACGACACCTTGAACCATCAGGTATCCGCGCTCGGACCAGCATTTATAGTCAGTATTGTCGTGGTCAGGATTTTCAAATGACTCATGATTTTCTATAAATCAGGGTCGGCTAATTTTTGTTTTCTTTTTTCGCTTGTAGATTCTCTTGGTAAGTTCATTTGAACATATTGAGTTTCAAGCTCTTCGATAGGGGGACATGATAACATATCAGCAACGACGTTCAGCTTCCCGAGAGCTAAACGACCTGAGGGTGACTTTAGTGACATCAAGTATCGTAGGGGCTGGTGGTCACTTTGAACCACTATAGGAGACCCTTCAATATAACCACGGAACTTGTTTAATGCCCAGACAACCGCTAATGCAGTAGTGCAATAGTTTTGTTCTGAAGGAGTGAGTAGTCGACTCGATAGGCCTTTCCTCGGGATACTACTACTAATACTAAATGTGCAGGCGAGCCTTGTCCTCGACAACTCAAGCCAAGGTTCCGACACTGAGGCCACTGGCGGGCCCATTGTGCCATTCCTGCTACCTAGGCATCCATGAAACCGAGCCCTTCAATAAAGGCCTCAACCTTTTTCAATGGATGTCTGCTTGTGTCTCCAGGGGCCATAACAGGGACTCCGAAGATTCGCCTGCGTAGTACAGCCCAGTGTGGACACTCTAAGAGAACATGGACTGACGTTTCGTCAGTCATGCTGCAACCCCTACATAGGGAACTTTCCTCTACACCTAAGTTGTGGAGGTGTTTCCTCATACAGCAGTGCCCTGTTAGGAGTCCTGCGATCTTCCTTAGCCTACTCCTTGGTAGTTCAGTGACTGCCCTGGCGTGTCCATCAGTCCATCCCTTCAGTAGAAGTTTGGATTGTCTAGGACCCTGCAGAGCATTCCAATGAGCGAGGTGCTGATTCCTCAACCACTTCTTCGTCTCCTTACGTATTTTTTGTTTTGTTAGGCCCAGGGTCGGGCCCGGGCCGCAGAAAGGAGCTGCCGCCCCTTCCGCAGCCAGTGCATCCGCCATCTCGTTGCCTTCAAAACCAGAGTGGGCTGGAATCCATTCTAGCCGCACCACGTTCCGCCTTGCAAGATTAGCAAGTCGTTCTCGACATTCGTTAGCAAGTCCTGAGTTGCTGGTATACCCACTCAGGGCTTTAATTGCTGCCTGACTGTCGGAGTATATGGTTCTGCGTCGATCCACATAACCTCTGCCTAGGTTTATCTGCGCACATTCCAAGATAGCATATATCTCGGCCTGATATGCAGATACACCCTCACCCAATGGTACACAAACCTGTGTTCTTGGGTTCTTGGAGTAAATTCCAGCCCCTGCTCTATCACCGGAGCATGAGCCATCTGTGTACCAGACGGTCCCATTAGGCTGTGTATTCCTCTCTTTTTCCCAGGACTCTCTGTCCCGTATCATGGCCCTGTATGGGCTGGCGAAGTAGTACTTACGCAGGCATTCATCAGCCGCTCGAGCCAGAACTGGAATATCTTCCAGGAGCCGGAGCTTCTTGACGTGCCTGCACTCTTCCCCTCTTCGCACGTATTCCAGCCGTTTCAAGCGCAGGAAAGCCCTCCCCGCCTCAGCCTCGATCACATGGTGGAGAGGCCGAAGACCAAGGATCATCTCCATCGCAACAGTTGGTGTAGTCTCACCGTTTAAAAGGGTTATTAGCTCGTCAATGACTAGGTTCCACAATGTGGGCGAAAGAACACCCCCTTGCGGACATCCCCTAGCGACGATTACTTTTGCCACATGGTCATTCCATGTGGCCTCTACTGTACGGTTGCACAACATGGCCCCAAGCCAGTGAGTGATCATTGGCTCTATTCCATGGTTTGCCGCAGCCCTACACATGGATCCTACAGGGGTGCTGTCAAACGCCCCTTGTATATCCAAGAAAGCTCCCAGGGCGATCATGCCATTTTCCAGCGCCTTCTCCACCTGAGTTACCAGTTGGTGTAAGGCACTTTCAGTTGACTTGCCACACCTAAAAGCATGTTGGTTGTTGTGCAAAGGATACCTAAGCCCAACCTTTTCCTTTATGTACCGATCAGCCACCCTTTCCAGTGTTTTCAGCACAAAGGATGTTGAAAGGATTTAGCCACCGTATATGTGGTACGACCCGGCTTGGGTATGAAGACGACTTTCACCTGCCTCCATTGTTCAGGGACATACCTGCGTGCCAAACAGGCCCGAAAGATATGCACCAGAATTGTGCCAACGGCCTCCCAGCCTTGTTGAAGCAAAGCCGGGAAGATCTGGTCTTTCCCCGGAGACTTGTATGGTCTGAATGACCGTATCGCCCAAGTACTCCGCTCGTATGTGACTATTTGTTTTGCTAGAAGATAGTCCTCTGTAGTCCGCTGTATACCTACATATCCCATGTCAGGACACTCCCGCTCGATTCCCTCACAACCGGGGAAGTGTGTCTCTAGTAGATGCTGCAAGGTATCCACCGGGGTTTCGGTGAAAATACCCGGTGCGACTTCCATGCAGCCTAGAGCGCTGTCCGGTGATTTCGTTAAGATCCGGCGCAGCCTGGACATTTGAGGTACCGAGACGATATCCTCACAGAAGGCCCGCCAGGCATCTCTTCGAGCCAACCTGACCGCACTCTTGTACTCATTTCGTTTCTGGCGGTATTGCTCCCAATCCAGATCCGACTTTGTCTTCCTAGCCCTATTAAATAGGCGTCAGGTATGTTGCCATAGCGAGTCCAGAAACTTGTTCCACCATTTGTGGCACTTACCCTCCTTCCTCGTTTTTTTCGGCACAGTTTTCTTCATAAGACGAGACAATAATCGAGCCCAGTTCCGCTATGGCCCAATCGATCTCATCATTATTGCTAAAGTTCCTAGGGAAACCGCCAAGCCTCCTTGCGAGATACAGTTTATACCGTTCCCAGTTGGTAGTCTTGGGGTCCCTATACTTAATTGATTGTTTTTCAACAGCAACCCTGTAACTGAAACAAATGTAACTGTGATCCGACAATGACGGATCATCATTAACATGCCAGTCCCTAACCATACTTACAACGATACTTGACGCAAGCGTCACATCCAGGACTTCTGCCCGAATCCTATTTCGGAATGTTGGTTTCGTCCCTCGGTTGAGTAGTTGCAAGTCAGTGGTACCTAGATAGTCAAGCAAAGCCTCTCCCCTGCTATTGACGCCTGTGCTGCCTCACATAGTGTGGTGCGCATTGGCATCGCAGCCAATAAGAAGAGGCAGTTTCCTGACCATGCAGTATTCCACCGCCTTGCGGAACTCCTCAGTAGGTGGTAGCTCTGGTGAATCATAGGGCAGGTAAGCAGAGCATACCACTAAACTATGCCTCGTACTATTCCTGCCCAGGAGGTCCACTCTCACCGCTACTAGGTCCCTGAAACAAAGTTCCTTCATCAGTATTGCACTTACACTTGCGTGCGTAGAAATGCACGCTCTAGGGTTAGGTTCACCCACTGCATAGAATAAGCTACGCCCGGGTGTGCCCAAGCCTCGCACATGCCCTTTATACACGCATGGTTCTTGTATGAGGCATATGCCTGTCTGCAGCTTTGCCATCCTCTGCGCGGATACTCCTGCAGCGGCACGGCAATGCTGCAAGTTAATCTGGGTAAATTTTAAGGCCCCTTCAACAGACATTGAATATCTATACAGGTACCTCCTTACCCATTGATAATTTACTCCGGAGTCTCCGTTGTTCCCGGGAAGATAATTCTAACCTTCCCGAGCCCATACCGGATTTCCCCCTTCGTATGGTTGAGTGCCACCACCGATCGAGGATCGAGCCCCAATACAATGTTATGCCTCAAAGAGGCAGCATCCCATCGGGAGGCCCAAATCACCCACCCTTCAGTCATCAGGGTCGAATTACCAATCCGGATCCTCCTGAGGACCTCTTGGGGAGGAGACTCGATCGGCGCTGGCACCCAAACCATTGCCTTCTTAAGCTGTTCGAGGGCCGACTGCTCAATAATTTTGAGCGCCAGTCCCTCGTTCTTAATTTTACCTATAGCCTCTTTGAGCCAAGCCAGAGAGCCCCCATCCGCACAGGTCACCATAACGGCTCCCCGGGCAAACGAGTGTCCCTCAAAGCTCGGCACAAATGAGGCGCCAGTCCTGTACATATCCTCATGCAATTGCGTGAGGATATGCGCGTACTGCTCCCTGGTGAGCAGATTGTCTGGGTAGCCATCGCGGGTGATGGCCACCTTGAGGTCGCTGCTTGCAGCTTCCCCGTACGACTTGTGCTCACCAGGGACCGTGCACACCTTCTTTGAAGCCTGCCTGGCCTCTGGTGGCGTGTTGTGCACCCGAGGCCTCTTAGCTCCCCCTTTGGTGACGTTAAGCTTGACCCCGCTGGGACCAGCACTATCATGCATGTCCCGGCTGGGCCAGCTTTGCAAGGGCCAGTTGGGCCACCTATCGGTATCTCTTCTGTCGCCCTTGCGGCTCTCCTCCTTCGTTTCTCGGCACCGCAAATAGACTTGCGATGCCTCTTCAGTCTTTCAAGTGATGGGGCAGTTGTTCCCGGCATTGCCTGGGCCCTCACCGCTCCCATCATCTGTACGTCTTCTTCGTGGGGCCCGGTTTCAGGGCACCTCTCAGGAGCCTCTTTCGTAAGGGCCCTATACAGGTCGCCCATCTCTAGAGTCTCCTCCGAGGTCCCTTTCTCCTGAGCCCTCCCCTCTTCTCTATCACTTAATGGATCCATGTAGATCCCACGAGTAGCAAAGGAAATCTTGGTCCACCTCCGCAGAGCCCCGCATGCGGAGGTAAGGCTACCTACAATGGGGTTTCGCCCATTTCCCCAAGGAGTATCCTCGGGATACTCCTCCTTAAGCAAACATGCTCCGAGCGCATACGAACTCGCGTCAGTACGAAGAAGGAAGGGTCGACCCGTCGAAGGACGGGACTTGAACACAGAAGGGACTTGAACACAGAAGCGCCTTTAGCCGGTCCACGGCCTGAGATTGAGCATCAACTCCATTTAGCATTCTATTTGAGAAGGTTGGACAGTAACTTACTTATTTCGGCAAAATTTTCAATGAATCGTCTGAACCATGAGCAAGTTTGAAGAAATGAGATCAGTTGCTTGAAGTTTTTGGGGGCCGGTCTATTCATGATAAATGAAACTTCATTAGGATCCGGTTTGATTAAAGACGGAGTGATAATGTGGCCAAGATAAAGAACCAAGTCGCAACTGAAGGTGCACTTGGCACGATTTAATTGTAATTTGAAGATCTTTAGACGAGCAAAAACCTGTGCAATAACTTGCAAGTGGCTTGGAAATGATGGTGACATAATTATTAGGTCATCTAGATAGGCCAAAAGGTAGAGACGCTGAAACGTAGCGGGGCTGCTTCTCATTCCAAAAGGCATACGAGTGTACATAAAGGTAACAAAGGGACATATAAACGCTGTCTTGTTTCTATCATCGGGATGTACCGAGATATGGTGATATCCTGATTTTAAGTCCAGGGTTGACATGAATTTTATTTTCTTAGTGGCGTACAGATAATCATCCATTCTGGGAAGAGGGTATTTGTCTGCTCGGGTAATCGCATTCAGTTTGCGGTAATCGACTGTCAATCTGACACTGTTATCTTTATTGAGTACTAAGACAACCGGTGCGTAGTAAGGCGACTCGCATCCTTCGATTGTACCGTCCTCAAGGAGCTTGTCAATTTCTTGCTTCAGTTGCTGTTTTTTGACTGCTGACATGGGATACGGAGCAACTGATATGGGATTACTGTCAGTCGGAACTACAGTATGTTGAGCAAAAGGAGTCGGCTCTTTATTAGGGCATAATACATCACGGTTTTGGTCGAGAAGCATATTCAAGAGAGCGTGGTGAAATAGTAACTGTTTCCAGGCAGCATCTGTGCCCCCAACAAGCGGATTTTATTCTGAAACGCTTCCAAATGGCTGTACAAATCATTAACTAACTGTCCTTGTTTTTGAAGTTTCAAATTTAAATTATTCAAATAGCCAGTAAGGTCGACCAGAAATGCTAAGTCACATATCCATTTTGGGTCACTCAATTCAGAAAATGGTTTATCTTTTATTTGCATAAAGTCTTTTATCTCATTTATAAGCTCGTAAGACCGTTTCAGCATTTTTCTTCTGCTTAGCCATCTAACTTCAGAATAATATGTTACGTCGTCATATTCGGCTGATATTTCATCTAAAAACGCCTTGAATTGACGATGGTTAAGCCCTCGGGATCGAATAAAATTGATGGTTTTTACTACCACATTCGTAACATTCTGGAGTCGAATGGACTTAGAACACAAGTTCTGTTGGTGAATAATGCAGTGAAGGACTATCAAATCATCTTTTTGCACATTTTATTCAGTTGCTTTTTCGTTCAAAATTTCGATGAAACCTTTACGTAAGCCGACCATAGAAGGTGCACCATCTGTGCATACTCCAACTAATTTTGACCTTGGCAAGGCAAAACTTGTAAATACCTTTTGAACTTCATTAAAAATGTCCTCTCCTGTAGTGGTTCCTTTTAGCGGCTGTAAAGCAAGCAATTCCTCAGTAACAGTCAACTCTTTATCAACACCTCGAATAAATATAGCCAGTTGAGCTGTGTCCGACAAATCGGTGCTCTCGTCTAATGCTATGGAAAATGATTCAAAACCAGTCATGCGGTCAGTCAATGTTGTTTTTACATCATTAGCCATCATTTCTATACGTCGGACAACAGTTCGTCTTGACAAACTAATTTTTTCAAATTCATTTTTCTTTTCAGGACACAAAACACTGCAAACTTCTAATATACACTCCTTGATAAATTCGCCTTCGGAAAATGGTTTTAATGACTGCCAATTTTGAACTAACTATAAAACTAGCTTTCACAACATTGCCAAGTAGTGTTCTTTGTTTATGAAACATTTGCTGCTGCTTTTCCAAATTTGCAGTAAGATTCTGGATTTTGTCTTTTCTTTTTTGTCCTGTCAGTGAGTGCAGCGTAGGATGCTTAGTTGAGTAATGCCTCTTTATATTGAATTCTTTCATCACTGAAATGGATTCATTACACAGCAAACAAATAGGCTTACCATTGTGCAGGATAAAAAAGAATTCTTCAGTCCATTTTTCTTGAAACTGGCAACCCTCTGTATCTACTTTTCGTTTCTTTCCACCAGACATCATTTTCGTATACAATCTATACAAAATATAATTAGTAAGCACTCAAGATGCACACAAAGTCACAAAGCAAATTAGCGGCACTAGCAGTTCGCTAGGATATCGCTCGTCGAAGTTATCACCTTGGTAGCTGAAGTAGAACTGAACTAAAGTTCGGGCCATCCACCCGCTTATATAGACAAAATGAAGGAACGATCTAGAATCGTCTTGTGTAGAACAGTTGAGAAGAAATAATCTTGTGTTGCGCCGCCAGTGAAACAAAGTAACAAAAATTTACTCAACGATTTTCCGGAAAATTACATCCCTAGCATCGTAAAGTTTTTCTCATGTTAAACACAACCCTTTCAAATACTCAATTTTGAATTTTCAAGTTTTTTGTATTTTTTGCGGCATTTTACGTATATTTTGTGTACTTTGACTTGGCTGTCTTCTATGAATCAATTGATAATAACGTTAAGGTATTCTGCCACAGGTTCATTTCAACAAGTGCTTGGTGATCATTTTATCAACATACATAAAAGTACAGTGTGTAGAAAAGTGCATCGAGTAGGGCACTACATAGCTTCATTAAGTGAACGCTTCATTGGAATGCCTAGAACAAATGAAGAAATTGGTGTGGTAAAACATCAGTTTTATAGTTCTGTTAGATTTCCTGGTGTTGTCTGAGCAATTGGCTGCACCCATATTGAGATTTTGTTTATAAAAATTGCAAGTGCTGGTTTTCCATCAATGTGCAAGTGGTTGGTGATATGAAATTGAAGATTCCAGATATAGTAGCAAGCTATCCGGGATCTGCACACGATAGTACTATTATTTATAATGATTTTATGATGAATGATTCGTGATCGGTTTCTTAATAGAGAGATGTTGCCAATTGCAATACTGCATGCGCTGCGGTATTTATATAGCGCTATTTTGATAACGGACTGCCTAAAATTTATTTGCGAATAAGAGCTATTACCATCACTATAGTTTTATAACGTAGCGCTGCGTTATGTAGGAAGTGACATAACCTGACTTTTTCTGTATATACTTATAATTTAAAAAACCTCAAAAACCAAACAACCTTACTATTTGCATATTTAAACGAAAACTACAACACAAACTAAACACCATCTAAACAATAAACACAATTATGAACAAAACCGTAACCTTAGAAATCCGATGCGTTTTGTTCTATTTTGTCAACTGCGCAGGACAATTATGTCAATAACACTCAACGATATGTAACCGTAAATTACGCGAAGCGCTAATGTTATTAGCGTTAGAGACGCAAAGAAGTGAATCGCGCATTCAATACACGTCAAAATACCGCCAACGTGGATACCGCAGACCATTTTTTAACAAGCAATATACGGCTGATTTTTTTTTTCATAAGTATGTATTGTGAATGTTATATAAAATAGAAAGAAAAAAGAAATAGAAATTGAATTTAAAAATAAGTATGGCTGCTAATTTACTTCAATTGTAATCAATTTATGTATTATTCACGAGATTATTTATAATTAAAGTTAGCTTGAAATATATTTTTATACTAATTCAAATGTAAAAAAAGTGTTAATCAAATGAATCCGTAATGAATTCCTATTTCGTTCCAATTCAGCATTTTGATGTACAACCCCAATTTTATTTTCAATCTGTTGATACCAATCAATTTCAAAAATGTCATCGTGAATTATGTAATACAGCCGTGCCAATGATTACCCTTGATACATTTTCACCCTAGAGGGTGGTCCTTAAGTAATTATACATAGAAGTACAGTACAATCTTCACTTCAAAATATTGCGATTTAAATCAACTAGCCTTAATGAAATGTTGATATTAAGAGAGATACAGGGTGTTAAACATGAAATTTTAATTTTCGTTTTTTACAATAACTTTAACGCTTTTTGACGTCTATGCACAAAAATTTGAGGTTGGGAGTTTTTTTATATGAGAAATCATAATTTTGTATCTATTTCGATGTATTTGGTAGAGGGTGCCACATATGCCACGCATGTGGCATAAATGTACGCAAAACTTTTTTGCCTTTCACATTAGCGGTACTTTTGTGGAAAATAATTAAAGCCACATCATTACAACAAATAAAAGGTATTCTTGTTAGTATTCCCAAATATTAACGGTTTTAGAGATAATCACACTTTTGTGATTAACTACATGATTATTATTCAGTGAAATTACGTTCGAAAAATGTAGTTGTGGGTACGATATTTATTATTTTTAAATATTAAAAGTACCATACATATTTTTCATGTTAACTGCTACTATACCCTAATACTGTTCATCTTATTACTGAAAAAATAATTATCGTACACACTACATTTTTCGAACGTAATTTCATTGAATAATAATCATGTAGTTATTCACCAAAATGTGATTATCTCTAAAACCGTTAAGATTTGGCGATACTAACAAGTATACCTTTTATTTGTTGTAATGATGTGGCTTCAATTATTTTTTAGGATTTGAGTGTGTGTAGTCAACGAGTACAAACGCTCTGTGTCATAGTGAAAGATTATTCACTTTCAATAGTGTTCCACGGACAATATAAACGATTGAAGTGCACCGAAAACGTTAGTTTAGTCAGCTAATTAAACAACAGTCGAAAAACACAAGAAAACACGTGAGAAATTACTAACTATTGTTTATCGTTTTTGTCTGTACCTACCTAAAAACGGTAGGACTAGTAGGCATACTGGTCGATAAATTCGACAACCAGTTTAACAACAATACGACAAATCGGGCTGCCTATACTAATAGTGCTTGAATAAACAACTCATAAACAAAACCGAATCGTCGCATTTGGCAACATGAGCGACGATTTAAGAACATCAACTGTTAATACAACCTTCAATAGCAACAGTCAAATGAGTGGTAATCGCCGCCAAGTCTAAACCTCAACCTACATTCCCTAAAAGAGAACAAGCCGTAATAATCCACTCAGAACTTGATTTCGTGCTACATGACTACGTCAAAGCAATTGGTGAAATAGTAAACCCCAAAAATATTTGTTACGCCTCGAGGATCTCCAACAATAGGATTTGTTTATATCTAAACAAAGTTGAAATTGTAGATGAAATCATCAGAAATCATGCAGTTTTATCAATCAACTATACGAACTTTTCAATAAGGAGACTAATTACACCAGCAAAACAAGTTTCAAGTTTTTTATTATTTCCATAGTAAAGTACATATTGATAATAAAGTGATGTTTGTAATTATAAACATACATAGACACCTTATTGAGCATTTTACCTTGGCATGTCTGCCTGTTTTGTTACTACTCAATCAGGTAGTATTTACTCTGCACGTTTTATCTTTAAATAGCTAATATTGAATACATAAAAATAAGAAGAAAAAAAAAACAAAACTAAATCACAATGCAATTAAAGTTATGAGACGAACAAATGTAGGTAATTAATAAAACTAAATAATGGATAATAAAAAGAAGAAGACAATACTCACGCAAGGAAGTAGTAGACAAGACCATGAACAATAAACTAGTACTTTGTATGTTATTAAGCCATTATAGCAAATATTTTATTTTGGTTAGTTATTAGATGATTTTTCAATTCAATTTGGAATTTCTTGTTACGTTTTTTTTAGAGCCTTGCGATTACAGTTAGAGTGTTGTGTAATGTATTTTTGTTCGATTTGCTTTGGTTGGTAAATTTGAAGCGGCTATTACCTGGTACGTTGTTTCGCCATAATAGAGTAAGCTTAGATATAATTAATATTATTTTTATTTATGTTTGTCGTCAAAAATAATCCTTGTATTTTTCCCTGTGTAATCATAAAAATAAAACGTTATTCGGAAATACTATCAGTTTTACCGTCTAGCGTCATCTAGTAGGCGAGTATCAAAGTACGTATAGTATCATTAGGTTTTTGTGATAATACGTTTGAAATAGTTTGACGAAAACTATATAGTTAGTTCGATATTGGTACGTCGGTACTCTCTTGGTCAGCGGATGTTTGGAAGAGGCATGGTAGTTGATGGCCAGAAGGAACTGTGGTGTACAATTGTGTTATTGGAAATCTGACTTTTATTTAGTCATCCTTTAAGAGGGATCATTCTGTTCCACATATTATTGAAATCCAGTCGTTGTTGGCTAGTAGAAATAGGTATTTTGGTGTTCTGCTGGATTTCTGGACCGTAAGGGATTTTTAACTTTCACCCAGTCGCCATTTTATTGTGTTGGAGATTTTGCTATTACCGATTCCAATTAATAGGAGTACTTATCCTGAAACTACCGAGACTCCTGTCATTTTTTTTTCTTGTGGGTGGTTATTGGTCTATACCCCTTCTGATACGACCAGGTGATACGGATCAGGCTATAACCCCTTACTAGCATAGGGGTTTTTCCGTCTGGTTATTTTTCCTTTTTTTTCCGCCTGGGCTATTGTAACCCGTCTTGGTTTGGTTATCCGTTTGAAGGGTGCATTTGGATACGACTGGTAGCACATATATGGAACTGGGATCACTCGTCAACAGCTTATATACTGGGTGATTGATGCTGTGAGGCTGTATCGGTGATATGTATTCAATTTTTTTTAAATCTTTTATGACAAAAATTTCTCACCTAAAATATTACTCAAATTGGTTTAATAGTAAGCAATTAATTTTGAAAATTTTGCGCATAATTTTGTTACTTGTTCCCTTGGGTACTTGTTGGAATTTTGTTGAGCCACCCGTAATTATACAGGGTAAATCATAAATGTTTGAAGATTATTTTGTATTTGGTCGGACTTTCTTACTCATACTTTTGAATACAATAGTAGATTGTTATATCACATATTTATGAATAGTTAGTACTGTATTCAAATATTCAAAATATCTATCCACATATTAATTACTATTTTTGGTTTGTTCAACTGTAACGTTTGAATCAAAATTCACCATACAGAGTTTGTTCATGGATAGCTATTGTGCTGCTCTCAAGCTATTTTTGATTGTTCGCTTTTTACCTGGGTTACCTGCGCATGAGCTCAAGCCGGGATACTAATAATTCGAATTTTTTTTATGGGTGCTATACAATATACAATAGGATACAATAGCGTTCCTTACCTATTTAGGTATTTTTTTTTATATATTGCTAATAATTTATATGTTACATTTATTATTGGGTTTTATGGCTTACCACTGTGTTATTGAATAAATTCTAATCTGTTTACACCTTCTTTACGTTGGTGTACTATTTGTTCGTTAAATGCTGAATAGAATCGTTACTTGAATATTCTGTTTTAATTTAGTACCATTCCCTTTTGCGTTGGTAGGTCGCGTGATTAGTGGTTCTTGGGATATTTGGGTATTGACTTGCCTGGCGCCCAATTAAGATCCTTTTGATAGGTATGAGGTCTTAAACGAACCTCCCCATCTTCACTGAGTAAACCGGCAAATATCCTGTGAGGTACAACTCCGATTCGAGATTTAGTTTACATATAGAATTGTACGTCGCATTCTTTAATTTTTTTATCTGTCTGAGGTGAATCGGGGTTGTATTAAAAATTTTTGGACAGAAGAAAGATGATGATCTTTGACTGACTGATTTTTTAAAGAATTTTAGAGGTATCTCCATATTAGTAACTGATCGAGTTAAATGGGTAGTTTTGTGGTTAAATATTTCGCCGCTTTTGTATATTCTTATTTAAGGTTTTCTGACTTTAATAAAAATATGATCAATGGCAGGTTTTAATCTCGTCGGTTTATTTATACAGGGTGGGGCAATCTTCTGACATCGGAGGATTACATCGTTGTGGTGATAGATAGAACTTTATAGTTTTGTGTGAGCTAATACAGTTACTGAGGGCACATTTTGAAAATACTTTCGATTCTACAGGGTGTTCCAAAACCACCTAGCAACACAAACTTAC
>CAJUYG010001252.1:53079-82215 GCA_910591675.1 Galerucella calmariensis
TTGAACAAAATATAGTACGTTCCATTTAAAAAAAATGTAAGTTTGTGCTGCTACGTGGTTTTGGAACACCCTGTAGAATCGGAAGTATTTTCAAAATGTGCCCTCAGTAACTGTATTAGCTCACACAAAATAATAAAGTTATATCTCTCACCACAACGATGTAATCCTCCGATGTCAGAAGATTGCCCCACCCTGTATATGAAACAAAACCTCTAGAATTCATTATATTTAAGTGGTGTTTCGTTATGTTTGTTTCTCTTTTTAATAGATCGATGTTTATTTCACCTACATATTTTCCCAAATTTTGAAATTCCATAGAATTAAGGTATATTTCTAAATTATCTAAATACGTGTTTATATCGGCAGCTGGTAGTCTGTAGAACCATATTGCAATTTTTAGGAAGATTACTAGTAGTTAATACAGCTCTTAGGAATTTAGTTTCAATCACAGGCTCAATATTAATACAGTTGTCAGAACCAAACATGAGCCCCGAAAAATATGCGAACTAAAATAAGGTCATCGCAAGCACCCAATCAAGAGCCAATGTTAACTATTGTCCATTAGTAATTGTTAAATATTATCGAAATAATATGACCGAGTTATTTCATCAACATCCATCATTTTATTCATTTTGTATCAGTGTTGTCAATGCGAGGATGATTATCCGATTTTTAGACAATTTCACCAATTTGGATGCAATAGTTTTTCGAATATTTTGTAGGAGGGATATATTAAATGGCTATTGTTTTCGGGATTTTCCATATTGACTGGGGTCGAAGACTTTATTTAGATAACCAATGTGTCCTTTTGGTAATTTTGACAAATTCTGATAATTTGAATAGTAAGTTCGGGTATTTTTCATTTTTGCATCGGCAACACTGGACTATAACCAGTTCATATTTTGTTGCTTTCCATAGAAACTTGACCCTTCTTTTTCATGACATTAATACAGTCATGTAATTTGAAAATATAGACATTTAGGGCAAACGGTAGTTTTAGTTTTGGTCAAATATAAATTTTTTCATTAATATGTAGTTACATTTTTAGCAAGTTTGACTTTGTTTACATATCTCTTAACAGGTGACGTTTATGATATCGATATTTGGTTATCGATTCAAAATATCGAATTGTTACTACAAAAATACAACTACAGCGACATGAACACGCCCACCAGGGCCGACGTTTGCTTCTGCCAACTGTAATAGCTGATTTAGTATTTCTTACATATATTATAGTTCCATCGCATTTGTTAAATACTGCCTCGTTATAGTGGATTGAAAACTTAGGTATGGAAAAGTCTTGGGTATTTTTTATTTTACCTGTTTCTGATAATATAATAACGTCAAGCATATCTTTAGCCATTTCCACGTACACCAGCAGCTCATTAAAATGTTTTTGTAAGCTTCTTATACTTAAGTAAACAACTCCTAGCCCATATCTGTTCTTGTCTACTCTTCCCCGTATATAGTCCTCGAAATTATCAATAAGTTTTGTCTCTATTTCTTCGTCGTCTAAGACATTCAAAAATTCTATCATAACTTATAAATTATAAAGAAAAAATACATCACTGGTTATGTTCTATGTTATAATAAATGACTTAAATGGAGAAAGTAAAAGAAAAAGAATTCTTACTAAGATGAGAGAAAAAGGTTTGCAATTAGTTGCATTACTTTCATATTGGGTTACAATTTTTTTTATTACATTTACGCACATAGGAGAAATCATTTAGCTGAAAATAGTCTATCAAATTCATTTCTATTTCTAATAATAGATATTATATTGTCCTTGTTTACATAAATTTTGCCATACTCTGTCCAAACTTTTTTCAAACCTTGGATTCCAATAGCTTCGTTTAACAAGTTCACTCTTAATCTGGTTAGATCTTCTCTTATGACAATCCCTGTGCCCTTAAGTAGTTTTTTTTAACATATACCATTTGTTTTGCTCCGAGATCTTTTAATTTCAGAAAAATACCCCTACTTTTATTTCCTTCTCTCTTCCCAATCCTGTGGCTTAATAGGATATCATTTTCATTGAGATTAAGCGACATATTTTTATTTAAATTATTTATTATGACTTGTCTTGTATCTTCTTTTGGAGTCAGAGTAGATTGAAAACTCTTAGGTTAGAAGATCTAGTCGACTGATCCATTTGATCCATTTTCAACTCAATCTCTACATTTTCCATATTGAGAGTAGTTATTTTATTTTGCAGATTATTCATTTTGTCTTCAAATTTATCATTCAATTTGTCAAAATCCTCCTTTAACTCCGCCACTGTAGTTTCAATGTATTTCAGCTTGTTTTCGAACGTGTTTATTATCGCCTCTGTCACTTTTTTGGCATGTAATGTATGTATCCTGCTATGGATACTAGGTGAGCTATAAGTGTGGGCCTCTGAATAGGTGGTGTTGCTGGTCACTCGGTGTGTCATCTTACAGGAATAAAACAACTACTGGAATCACTGGGACATGTTCTCTTTATTACCTTACTTTACTAGTCTACATTAACCCACTTATTACTGGAATAATAATTAGATTATATTTAGAATGATAATTAGAATTGAATGTATTAATAGAATGAATAGAATATATTTAGAATGAATCCTAAAACACTATCGTTAACATATTTATACGACGAGTCAAGTTCACCTTTTTTGTAAATATAAATAATACTGTTTATGTTTATTTCACGCTCTGAACTTGACTTCGTACGTGCGACCTTTATATTCCATATTTATAAACGATTCATGATTTATTGGAATAAGCTTCAATGGAATTTATGTCTTCATTTATAATAATAATTTAAATAATTAATAACTTAATATTTCGGCCAAAAGGCATCACAGGCAATTTGACTGATAAGCAATTCATTTTTAATAGCTTGGCTTACTGCTTATTCAATTTCTTCGCGCGATTTCTCTGGTTATTACCATGATTTTGTTATTATTTAACACTCTCGCGTATTGCAGACACTACCACGATCACTGTATCACTTATTTATTTTTTTAATTTGATGTAATACCTTGTATTTCAACTTTATTGCGGGAGCCCAAATTTCGAACAACTATTCAGTATCGGCCATAGACGAATTGTAATATCCAATGTTTCACCATGCATACCACATGACATCATAGAAAAATTCATACATGATGCAGGATATCAACTAGCTTCACCTATATCTAATTTAAAAGCCGGCATTCCAAGACATGAATACTGCCACATACTAAGTTTCAGAAGACAAGCCTACATTATACCTCCTACAGATAACTTCGAAATTCAAACCTCAATGTTAATACCCTTCGACGGCACATCATACAGAATATTTCTCTCTACTGACAGAATGGAATGCTTCATATGCAAACTTACTGGTCATGTAGCCCAAAATTGTCCCAAAACAACCAAACTCAACCACCTCCTGAACCTCAAATCCTACCCCTTCAACAACCTGAACACTCTACACAGCCTACTAACATATCCCAACATGCACGAGAAAGCAGTTACCCACCCCCAAAACACTCCTCAACAAACCTAGCCCCAGATAATGCGACAACAAGCCAAAAAAGACCACGTTCCCTAACAAGCGAATCTAAAACATCAGATCTTCAATCTACTAATCTAACCGATAATAACCGATAATGAACCAAATAATATGCCACCCCCAAAAATCAAACCTATCACAAAAAAATCAAAAACAGATCCTCCAAAAACCAACGCAGCTATACTCTCTGAGAACTCAAAAACCATGATTCAAAGTTGTTACATACAAAACGAAAGTTTATTTATCCTACCCATTGAGAGTTTCATCGCATTTCTTGAAAACCCTTTTTGGAAACAGCAATCCTCTTGCCGAGACAAAACGATTCACACCAAACATCAAAAACCTTTTGGATACCATACAACTAGTTTACAGATCTCTGGAGGATAGATAAAAAAACTTACCAGACTAACCCGAAAAGTTAAAAAAGCACTGAAAATCGAACTCGATAACATAGAAAGTGGAGCCTCAATATCCTCTATTGAAGACATGTCAGAAACATACCAATCAGGTAGCTCCCAAACTCATTACCCTAAACATACCTACTTCCTTTTCTCTTTACTACAGTGGAATTACGATGGATTTTATCCTCGCCTAGAACGGTTGCAACAACTAATCACTAACACTAAAGTTAATACAGTGTGGAAACCACTTATGGAATAAAATTCATTAAGTCATTATTTTAGAAAATTATAAAAAATGCCGAGACACGTCAACTTTTGAATTGAGTTGTGCGTTATGTAAACGTAAATGTAAATGTACAGGGTGATTCACGCAAGTATGCCATAGTCGGTGTTGTTTATGTTTATGTGTCTCACGCATCCAATTAGGATTGTCTGCTGACCAATATCAACAGTTCTGTCGGTTTACCTCTCCATTCAATGTGAATGTTGATTCGTCCGAAAAAAGAATGGTACCAAGAGCTATCTCATTTCTGCTCAGCTTATTCATCAATCTTTCGCAGAAATCCATTCTACGATCTGGATCGTCTTCTGTTAACTCCTGCACAAAAGTTAATTTGTATGGATAAAGTTTTTCTTTATGAAGACATCTTAGAACAGCTGTATGACTAACATTATTTTCACGGGCAATTTGACGTGTACTTGAAGTTGGATTCTCTTCGACACTTAAAAAAATATCCACTTTCACATCATCTTCAGCGCAGTGTGGTTTTCTTTTCAATGGTTTGACATGTCCAAGTTCTCTGCTGGAAAATTCATTATCAAGAAACCGAGCACGAATTAAACTATCGTTATAAATAGTACTATCGTGTTCAGATCCCGGAGAGCTTGTATATCTAGAATCTTCAATATCATATCGCCAATCACTTGCACATTGATGGAAAACCAGCCCTTGCAATTTCTATGAACAAAATCTTAATATGGGTGCAGTCAATTGCTCAGACAATACTAGGAAATCTAGCAGAACTATAAAACTGCTGTTTTACCACACCAATTTCTCCATTTGTTCTATGCATTCAAACAGCTACGTAGTGCCCTACTAGATGCACTATTCTATACACTTAGGCCAGTCGGTAGGGGTCACACTCACAACTACAATTAGCAATACGGCTGATTTTTTTAATAAGTACCTTAAAGTATATAGATTAATATAAAATAGTAGTTTGTGCAACTAGTGTGGATATGATGGCCATATCGCACGAGGACGAAGTTTGAGCACGACGCTGTAGGCGGAGTGCTCAATCGTTCGAGTGCGATATGGACAATCCACACGAGTCGAACAGTATATTTTTTCTACGATCCATTCAAGAAAAAATCTAGAAAATAAACATTTGAATAAACTGTAAAATAAATATCACTTGAAATTAAAAATTTTCAACAATTTTATTCATAATAGTACCAATTCAATTTTATGTCTTCACTAATTTTTTGTGATAAATGAACAGTTCTTAAATGTACAATTTTTATAACATTACGGTTTCTCTTTTTAAATATGCGATGCTGTTATAAATAGATGTTGCCCGTCGGACTCCCGCACGAAGGGTACAGTATCTTTATAAGAATGAATATTCTGCTAAATATTTCAAGCGTCTGCCTGTTGTAGTTATCAATATTGAGCAGAATAATTATTTTGAAATAAAATTAACAATTGAAAAAAAAAATTCTTCATTCGGAATCGAACCCGGGACTACCGCATGAGAGTCTGGTGTGTTGACCACTCAGCTACTGAGCTTTATTATAGGTGAACATCAGAAGTAGTACATACTGTCATAAGAACTAACGTCAATCGGTAGGCCCTGAAATACCCATTTTATTCTGTTTTTAGTATTTGTTATTAATTCATAAAGTTTATTTCATTCAAGTTTATTTTTATAAACAAATATTCTTGATCCAGTGCTTCTGGGAGAGACTTCTTTTGACAAGTTATTTTGACGTTTCTTTAAATTGAAAAAAAGATGAGTGACGAGTACTAAACGCGAATGCTGATTGGTGGTTTTCATATACGTTCTAGGATGTATATGAAATCATATACGTTCAGTTAACCGATATGGCCTACATTTCCATTCTCTAAACTGTGCAGGAAATGGATAATATACATGTGGGTGTAGAAAAAAAACTTTACCAGTTCATCGATTTCCAAATTGAAAAAAGAAATCAATTTTTTTTTTAATTTTCGAAATTATTCAATATTCCGAACTGGGAGGAAGGTGGAGGAAAATATAAAATACATACCCTCCCCCCCTCGTATCTTTTGAACGGCTACACTTACATTAATAAAATTTGGAGGGTGGAAATAAAGTGTTGTAAACTTCTCTACGAATGGTAACAGAGGTGACGTAATAGTAATAGATGACGTCACAGTGCCAGTCTGGCCAATAATTTTAAATAGGACCTTATGGCAAGTGATATCTAGTTTGAAAGGCATTGACATTGGCTACATAGCCATATTAATTTTGTTTGGGTTTAAACTAATTTTCACGGATAAATTAAATAAATACCAAAATTATTGAAATTATTTTTCCGAATTTAATTAATCAAATATCAACAATGGATTCTTATAGCAAATGTTCGAAATGTGCTCCGTCTACTTCCTGACAGTAATACATCATATTAGTAAACTCTTGTCGTACTCGTTCGAATGTGTCAGCTGAAATTGCATTGCATTCTTCAAAAATTCTTTCTTTGAAAACGCCAATGCTATCTACTGCCGTAGTATAAACCTTGGATTTCAAGTACCCCATAGGAAAATATCTAATGGTGTCAGATCTGGTGACCGAGGTGGCCATTCTATAGGACCTCGCCGGCCGATCCATCTACCTCGATATTATTCATCCAGGTAACGTCTTACTGCACCATAATAATGTGCAGGAGCACCATCTTATTGAAATGTTATTTCCAGATGGCCGAATTCATCTGGATTATCTTCCAGAATTTCAAGAATTAACGGCTCAATTGAATTTTGTAACATCTCCAGATACACTTCACCGCTTAAATTTGAATTTAGGAAGACAGGATCAACTATGTGGTTTCCCAAAATACCTGCCCAAACATTGACTTTTTCTGGAAATTGGGTATGTTGTTCACGAAAGGTCGAAAGATGTGAGGATTTGTGTCACTCCAATACCTTACATTTTGTGTATTCACATTTAAATTGAGGCAAAAAGTACTTAAGTCACTAAAACAAATTGTTTTTGTGTAATGTGGGTTTTGACTAATTTTATTTGTCATACATTCACAGAATTCGAGTCTTCTGTCGGGGTCGTCATCAGAAAGGTGGTGCACCATTTTTAACTTGTATGGATAAAATTTATTTTTAGCCAACACTGTACTGTACTTTTACTTACTTCACAGATAGACGCAATTTTAGTTGAAGAGGAAGTAGGGTTTACTACTATTTCAGTAACTATATCAATCTTTTTATCATCACTAAATGTTGGTCGACCAGATCATTTGGCATCTTGAACACTACCTGTTGCTTCAAACTTGTGAAGAAGCTCCCTCAAATAAGTTCTCGAGATAGGGCGATCTGGGTATCTCTCATTAAATAAACGTCCCGCTTCATGGAGATTCTCTCTAGATTCACCAATTATTGAGATAGCTGCTACTTTGTCGGCTTGAGTAGGTACCATTTTGAATATGTAAACTCTTAAACGTCTCGTTAAACAATAATTAAATTAACTATTTAAGCTATTCAGAAAAACTTTGCAAAGCAACAAATACTACTAAATTAAAAACGTCAATTTTTTTGACAACTAACCAGAGGCGGACTGAAAAATCTTCAATATTTAAAAAATGTTAAATAATAATTTTGGTATTTATTTAATTTATACGGCAAAATTAGTTTAATCCCAAACAAAATTAATACGGCTATGTAGCCAATGTCAATGCCTTTCAAACGAGATATCACTTGCCATAAGGTCCTATTTAAAATTATTGGCCAGAGTGGCACTGTGACCATCTATTACTATTACGTCACCTGTTACCATTCGTAGAGAAGCTTACAACACTTTATTTTCACCCTCCAAATTTTATTAATGTAAGTGTAGCCGTTTAAAAGATACGAGGGGGGAGGGGACTTTTGAATAGCACTGTATATATTAAGTACTGTAACTTCAATAAAACTAAAGTAATTTTAATGGGTTTTGCGTAGAAATTTTGAGGAAACTTCTAAGATCAAGAATATATAATTACAAAATTAATTAATTCACATAAATTTTTGGATTAAATGGTTTTTTCTATTATAAGCGAAAATAGCAATTGTCAAAAATTCGGGTATGAATCTTCTGTATTTTTCCAAAATAAAATTTGATACTCCTGTATTATAAAGATGAATATTCAACGAACAGAGTGTATATAGTGAAAAGGTATAAAATATGATTGATATATGATTTCAAGATATAATTAAGATATAAATTTTTGCATACCTTTTTCCAATAAAAATATGTAAAAATTAATTTATTACCTTTTATTTATTATTTACAACCTTGACTCTCACCAAAAAGTAAAAAAATCTTCTGGTTAAATATTATATTTTTTCCGCGATTCAGAAGGTACGTCTTCCGCCGTGCAGCAAAGTCGGAACACTTACTTAGTTCACCGAATTTGTTCGGACGAAAAAAAACACAGTAGACCTTTTTTTATTGCAAAACCCTTCCCCTACACGGTGGGATTTTTAATTTTTCTCTACCTTTCTCCCAGCGCGAAATATTGAAGAATTTCGAAAAAAAAGTCTTGATGTTTTTTTTCTAATTTGGGAAATCGATAGACTGGTACTTTTTATATCAATCTACATACTTTAAGGTACTTATAAAAAAATCAGCCGTATTGCTAATTACTTGTACTTTTGGTTTAAAATGACCCATACCGACTGGCATAACTGTAACTGTACTTTTATATATGTTAATAATATGATCACCGAGCACTTGTTCAAATGAACCTGTGGCATAGTACCTTAACGTTATTATTAATTGACTCATAAGAGTCACTTCATTATTCTTTTCGGAACGTGTTAAATCTTCTCCAATAATTTGCAATAGCTGGTTGACTGTTTCTTCAGTTTCTTCACAGAAACGATATCTTGCTTTGAATTGTTGATTGATCTTGGTCTTATTTGACTTATTTCTGGAAGAAGTTCCATTATGCGGTCGATCTCTTCGTCAGATGAAGAAGATCATAAATGCTTTTTTTGTGTAATGTGTAACAATGTAAATTTCCGTTATGGTTTAATCGCAATGTGATACCACGGTTTAAACTCCACAACATTAAACAATTGTCATTAGTAAAATGATTAGCCCAGTCGGGTCAGCACAAAACCGGGCCAAGATTTACAAACATTTTTAGCAGCAATTTTCTTCCGGAATTCGTTGGGGTACCAAACTTTTGATTTGAAGGATTATTTCTTGTCTCTTGAATAACTCGTATTTTCAATTTTACACGGAATAAGTTTATCACAAAAGTTGTTTAAAATTAAATTTCCTACAATTTTTTCATAGGATCGATTTCCTTCGATTTATACTCGAAAAAGGGGGTTAATTTTTGGATATCGAATAACTCGTTTATTTTTAATTTGACGAGAAAAATTGTGATGAACAAAGTTCCGTCTTAAGTCACAACTGCAACGGAGAAACGTGCGAAAACGTTTTTTCAATTTAAGATCTGCTGAATGAAGATGACCTTGGTAGTGACAAAAACCGTTCAGAACAAGTCACCCCCGACCTTCATGAGCTTACGGACAAATTCGTCGACAATTACGAGGAAGAATCGAACGACGAAAGCTTGGCGGAACCATCGGCTTAACGTAATTGAAATTAAGAAAGACTTATAAAAGTGTACTGAAAAGGAAATAAAATCCATTTTTTCAATTGTAAAAATTAAACTGTTCGATAAACTGATTATTTACACCTCTCTTTTCCTTTACCATGAACAGTGCCAAACTGACCTATCAAGTGAGATTTTGAAAAATTGGGGCCCCCAATTACCAGGTTCATTCTATTTCATGAGTCGCATACGGAAATTTCAACAAATTATTGGTTTTCGTACTATATTAATGATTAAGGTGCAAGATCAGCTCTACACTTGTCTTGGAGTAAAAAATGAAATAAACACAGAAAGACAAAATGAACAAATTATAAAAATAAACACATTTTTTAATAAATCAAACCAAATAAATATTCTTATAAAAATAAACACAACAAATACAAAAATAAACTCTAAAACGAAGAACTGAAGACCTAATAAATAAACTTTTAGCATCAAAAAGGAACAAAGTAAATAAAAAAAGGGGTGAAGAACCGCAAATATATAATAATCACTTTACTTTAACCAATTAACATTTTTTATACAGTCAGCTTTCTGCAGTCAGACGCAAAATAATTTTTTCTGGGTCTATAGAACGCAGCGTTTCCGTTTCTAGACTCATAAGAATAAGGGTGAAATTCATAGTCGACACTTGAGGGTCACTCATACTTCACTCATCCTTATTGTATGCAGAGACAGGCGAAAAGTGAGGTTGAGTTTGAGTGAAATATAAGTACAGATTCCAGCTCCCTTGGGTGAAGATTTCTAACCTATAAACCACTTTTGTACCTTACACTGTCATTTTACGATATCAAAATTTTGTTTGGTTGTTATTTGTCTGTTATAGTTTCAAATTTTTCAAGGAAATTAGTATGATGGATGATTTCATTGATTTTGTAAACTATATACATGATGATAATGCTTACGTTTATCGTTTACTTAGGTTAGTAATCACATTGATGTAGTAAAAAGCAAAATTATTAAATGAATCCATTTTTTATAGAAAACAATGCTCTCCGCTTGAATTAAACTCGTGTGCCAGTGACACCCATGACTTTTCCTGTCCAGCTAATCTAGCACAATCAGTTTTTTTTATTTTCTTTAAAATAATATTAATAGAGTTTTCTCTTGCTTTCTATTTTCCTAAGAAATAAGAAATATATATGAACAGTGAAGGACTGAACTGAGAATAAAATACTTGCAGAGGGCTAATACACGAACTGAACACAAATTCGAATATGAATGCCATGCAACATATGTCAGATGAACGTTAAAGGACGATCATAGATCACAATTGTTAACCAAACGCAACCAAAAGTTCCTAATAATAACATTGATGCAAAACTTTCTCCAGTCAAATTGAAGTATTACTTGAGTAATGACTGTGGATATGAAAAGTCGCCTCGAACTAAACTTAAACTAAGTTGAGTTTGAGTATAGTGACTCTCAAGTGTCGACATTAATTTCACCCTAAAACTTTCCAATAAATTTTCAGACAAACTAGACCGTAAACGCGTTTTGACAATATTTAATTTTGAGAAAACGCGCTCACAAGCAACTTGGGTACAAGATAAGGTAATTATATATTTTTATGCAATATACAGGTTTGTATACGTTGAAATGTGCATATTAAACTGTCTAATCAACTGAAAGCATCAGTGAACACACTCAGAATTATTATTGTTGCTTTGGATACAATTCTTTGTTTTAATTTTTTCTAAACTTTGAAAAATTTCTGAAAATGTCCTAAGTTCTGTATAAAGGTCATATGGATCCATATTGAATGAAAAATCATTATAAATTTGTTCGTTTGCGCCAAACCTTTCTTGAAGACTATTAATAGTTTGATTGATTATCGTTTTGTATACTTACTTCAGTTTCAAATTTCTTGTACTGATCAGGTTGAACAAAGTCATTAGCTAGTTCTCCAGCCATCTTTTTCTTTTTTCGTTTTCTTAATTTTGGAAATTCGCTTGCTATGGCTACATCTGATAGCTCCTCTTTGTCAATTAAATATCTGATGAATTTGTCAGCTAAGTTTTTCAAATTGTCGAAATTTGACCTTTTTTCTTAATTAATTTTAAATTATTGTTTCCATGTCTGTTTTCCTAGGGGCCCCGAGACTCCAAATGGGGGGGGGGGTGAGCCCCGTGAGATTTTCTCATTATCTCACCTGGCCAGTCCGGCACTGACCGTGAACGTTCGTCCTAAAAATATAAACAAGAAAAAATCGGAATTATAATTGTACCAAATAACATTTTCAACACATCAGCAACAAAAAAACAAATAGAAAAAATAATGGTACAACATCAAGGTTCAACCCCAACTCTTCTTAGGTATGAATCGAAAAAATCGATCCTACGAAAAAATTGATAAGAATTAAAATTTAGGGAAATTTAATTTTAAACAACTCAGTGTATAACAGTTTTTCTCGTAAAATTAAAAAGAAGCGTAATAATACAATGATAAGATTTTACCCTCACTCTTCTCAGGTATAAATCGAAAAATGTCAATCCTACGGAAAAACTGATAACTATGAAAATTATGGAAGATTTAATTCCAAACAACTTTGTTCATCGCAATTTTTCTCGTAATATTGAAAATAAACGAGTTATTCGATAACCAAAAATTAACCTCCCATTTTCGGGTTTAAATGGAAAGAAATCGATCCTATGAAAAAATTGTTGGGGACCAAAATTGTAGGAAATTTAATTTTAAACAACTTTTGTGATAACCATTTTCCGTGTAAAATTGAAAATAAACGAGTTATTCAAGAGACAAGAAATAATCCTTTAAATCAAGATGGCGGATGAAGCAACAAGTCTGCTACCCCAACTTTTTGAATTTAGACTACCTCTCCCAACGAATTCCGAAGGAAAATTGCTGCTAAAAATTTTTGTAAATCAAAAATACCAATTCGATTGGGCTAGATGAGGTTTTTATCAAGAATGGTCCCCGTATTTGCAATTATCGCCCGAAAACGGTCGGTTAATTCTATCCGTAAAATCAATCGATTAACGGACAGCTTTTGGGTGGTGCAACACGAAAGCTACGATTTACGGTTGATCAGCCGATTTAATGGACTGTTTTATAGCTGGTGCAACCGGGCATGTTATAAAAGAACGTATGTTATTTCTTGAAACACAAGTGTATAGTTTGTTCAACGATTCTTTGCCGTTACGTCATAATTGCTGTTTTACGTATGTCTTATATTAGTTGAATCTTATTTTACACTTAACCTCAAAATTATAATCAGTGACATAATATGTTAAGAATTGTTTTCAAAATATGACAACTGAACTGTCAAAAGTAACAGATAAGATTTATGTTGGCCTTAGAAAAGAAATACGTTAATGACGTCATAATTCCGTCTCATCCATTTCATGAATGAGAGAGCAAGCTGGACAATGTATTACGTAACGGCAAAGGATGGTTGAACAAACTTTTTTTCTACATATTATATGATATGATTCTACTGTCAGTAGAAAATGATGATGTATAATATAAAGTTTGTGTTTACCACATTGTTAGTAACGCCAGGGTAAAGGAGTTCTACAGTATGTAACAATCTATATAATAAGAATATTTTTTTCTTATTTTAGATGTTGAAGATATAACAGAAGCAGATTCGTCAACATTAGAAGTGGAAGATATTCAAATGGTCGATCAAGTTCTCGGTTTAAATGGTGGTAGTTTACAAACGCAGCCGCATCTTTTAGAGGAAAATGACATTAGTAATGTGCTCAATACAATACAAGTAGATGAGTTTAATGATTTTTTTACAGGTAAGAACTTTTTTCTTGGAAATTTGGCCTCAATTTATTTAATTTTTTTCTATAATTCCGGACCGAATGGGTAGAATATAATATTTTCGAAATATGAGTGAACATAGTTCTTTAGTCAAGATAGTTGTCGTGCTGTAACATTGTCAATTTTCGGTTCTCCTCCATGATTCCGCTTCTCGTCCGCCTAAAGCACCTTTATCATGTGTACAGGGTGTCCCAAATTGGTGTGTTTTGCAGGGTATCTCGTAAACTAGAGGAGATAGAAGAAAAGCAGTTAAGATGTTATGACTCATTTTTTTGTTAAAGTAACGATAGCATAATTGAATCTTTCGTAACTTGGAAGATATAGGGTGATTATTTAAAACTGTCGAAAACTACAAGGTACTATAACTTCTTAATTAAGAAAAATATAAAAAAACGTTCTTGGAACTTTTGATAGACATAGTATTAAAGAGTTCAGTGGCGCACATACTTTATTTGTTAGGGGGCTCATTAAGGAAATATAATGCTAACTTATGTTGTTTTAAATGGGACACACCGTATATTTTGACGTTTTTCGTTTCCTTTTTCAATTCTTATTCACCTGATACGACATATTATATATCTATTTTCAATGGCTGGAGCTACAGTGCAAATAAACCATTTATGGATGTTATCAGGTGAAACACGTTTAAAAAATTGAACACTCAGTAACGAAGTTTAACATTTCATTATGAGGATAATAATGTGTGACAATTTTATTTATCAAAATTATAATTATTAAAAAATAAAACCAGAATAAAAAGATGAAAACAATAAACTTATGAAACAACAAGAAACATTGTAGACAACTAATCTACCTTATAACTAATTTTATTAGAATGTAAAAATTACATTGAATGTTCAAAATGCACTCCGTTTTCATCGATTAAAAAGTTTTTCGCTTAAATAATCTCCAACCAATAATCAGCTATATTTACCTACTTTGTTTTTAGTTCACTGATTTTATTTTTGGTAATGCTGAATTAGTTGGAGATTATTTAGACGAACAACTTTTTAATCGATTAAAACGGAGAGCATTTTGGGCATTTAATGTGATTTTTAGATTCTAATGAAATTAGTTATAGGTAGTTTAGTTGTCCACAATGTTTCTTGTTGTTTCATAAGTTTATTGTTTTTATCTTTTTAATCTGTTTTTATTTTTTAATAATTATAATTTTGATGAATGAAATTGTCACACGTCAGTATCCTTGTAATGAAATGTTGAATTTCGTTACTGAGTGTTTAATTTTTTAAGGGTGTTTCACTTGATAACTGTTGGGATTATGGATTGGGTAACGGTCTATTTATTAAATAATTGGAGAATTTATTTTTAGAATATTGTTTTATTTTAAAACTAGAGTTTCGGAAGTATGTCTTTACTATTTCGAGGATCTGAGAGAACTACCTACTTACAACCATTACAACTATGTTACTGGGGTTGTACTTTTTAACATCTTGTAATTCTTCAGGTCTCTACCGTCTATATTATGCTTAAATTTATACCTTGTCTTTATGACTCGAAGTTCGAGCAATTCTTTCTTTACTTCTAGGAAATAATGAAATAAATCCATAAAAAAAGGTTGATTATGCATTCACCAAATGTTCTAAAATGGACATAATACTGGATATTTGTTTCTCCTGGTTTTAATGGCACAATTAACTTTTCTTCATCACTAACTTTTAAAATGTCGAAACGTTTTAAACGTCTGTAGTCCAAAGGTGTAGTACACTTACTTTTAGCAGAAATTACTTCAGAAACGATTTTAGAGTACTTTTCTTGTGAAAAATAAAAACAATTGTCTTCTCGTTTACTTCCAATTAAGGCATATAACTTTTTAAAAAACTTATCACGATTCACTGTAGTAGCCATTGAATACAAAATATAGTTTCTAATAAGAAAATTAAATTAGGTTAGGGAGCGCTGTCAAACGTTGCGTTAGACTGACGAAGACAAAGATAACTGAAACAAGGGGCTGGAACCGTCTAAAAACTTGTCGCGACCTGCAGTGTCCGAGATTCACCGGACCTCATTTGTGTTTGGCGACATATACCGGTGTAAGTCCGAATGTATAATAGAATTAAGAAATGTTCGGACTTTCATCAAGGTATTTGACATTTGTCGACATCCACCGGCGAATGTTAACATTCACTACTTTCGGTCTTTCACAGTAACACATAGATACGATAGGTCCTTTTTCACTAAGTGAAAATGGTAACCGTTATTGCATTACACTTGTATGTGAATTAACCAAATATGCAGTAATAATCCCGGTAAAAAATAAAGAAGCAAACACGATAGCTCGTGGAATCTTTAAAAAATTTCATACCAACGTACGGTCTGATAAAACAAATGGAACAGAATACAAAAATGAAATATTCAAATATTCAATGCTCTAACGAAGATGTTAAACATTAGTCATCATTATTGAACAGCGTACCACCACCAGTCCATGGGGGGGTGCGAACAATTACATAGAACACTTAACGAGTATGTGAGACATTTAGTTTTTTAGTTTGCTTTTGAAGATTTCGGGAGGTTTCAAACCCGATAAACTTCTTTTCCTGTTGAAAAGGACCATCTCAGTCTTTCTGGGATTGATCGACAGTGAGTGTTCCCTACACCAATTTTCAATTAATGTAAGCCCATCCTGTGCTCTATCGCACAGTGTGTTCACAAATTTGCCAGTCTGCAAGATAACTATGTCATCTGCGTATGCAATTGTGTAGAATCCATTGTTGTTGAGGTGATTAATTAGGGTGTCTAGGACTATGTTCCACAGAAGGGGTGATAAGACTCCTCCTTGTGGACATCCCCTCATGACCAGTCCTCTTACTGTGATGTCTTCTACATTAATACTTATTGCTCTACTAGAAAGCATCTTGAGTATCCATTCTCCTACTACCAGAGGTACATTCCTGGAGTTGAGTTGCTGGGTAATTGTTGGAAAGGTTGTTTTATCAAACGCTCCCTCGATATCTATGAATATACCCAGGGTGGATTCTTTGTTATCCAATGATCTTTCGATTCTGCCAACCACTTGGTGAAGGGCCGAATCAGTGGACCTTCCCGGAGTATATGCATGCTGATTTGGATGAAGTGGGTTGTGAACTAGCACTACATCTCTTATATACCGCTCGCATAACCTCTCCATTGTTTTTAAAAAGAACGATGTGAGACTAATTGGTCGGAATGCTTTTGGTAAGGTGTAGTCCATCCTACCTGGTTTGGGTATAAATACCACTCGTACTTCTCTCCACTTACTGGGAATATATATACCTCAGAGCTAAAGAGGCTCTGAAAATTCCAACCAGGTGTGGAATAAGAATATCCATTCCCCATTGAAGTAGGGCTGGTCTTATTCCGTCAGGTCCTGTAGTAGGATTCTGTGTCATGTTGATATCAACAGTCGCAACAAAACGACACTATTCGTATTCCGTGTGCCATACCATATGACTATTTGTCGTTTTATAACGACAAACAGACATTGACACCCTCGCATATAAACGATACCACTCGATATCTTGACATAGAGACAAACACATGTCGCTTTGCATTACGGTAGGAAAGAGGGAAAGAAATAGAAAATTTGTTGAAACTTTTTAACGTCTTGTCAATTGTCGTTGATAGAATAATATTATATTTTAAAAATAACTTCCAGTAGCAAAAAACTGCAAGCTGGCAAAAAATTTTATTACCACTGGAATGGCAACTGGATTATTAGGCTGCATCAATTGCTGCATGATTGAATTAAAAACAAACCGTGCTAAATTTTTGTTCAATCTATATAGGCATATAAGAATACAACCACAACACAGCCCCACGTCACCCCACTGGGGTTGTGTTGTGAATATAACACACAAAACAATTTTTGTTAAGTTGATGCTGCACGAATCTATGTCACAGCCTAATAATTATTATGCTGTGTCTATGTACCCTAAACGGTGACAATATATCGGATGAATACAAATTATCCTATAGGCTAATTTTTACAGTTCACTTAAAACAACCAATTATAATTGAGTATATAAATTTTTGCACACTCGCCTAAACTCTTACCAACGTTAAATAAATGGAAAGCGAGACGAATTTTTAGGATGAGTAATATTTTTACGAATCTTTCCGAAGGTAAAGCGATAGTGACACAGAATACCAAAATAGCTTGATGTGGTAACGACATGTCGACATCAGTTGTCGCTATCGACATGCTGATATCAACATGACAGAATCCCACTGCTGGTGACTTGAAGGGGGAAAAGCCCGATATGGCCCACCTTATCTTGTCCTCATCAATTACTGCACTAGCAGATTGCCAGTCGTATTGTGAGGGTGCTGTTGGTACTTCCGTCCAGTTTGACGTTCCAGGAAAGACAGAACCTGGGAAGTGAGTTTCCATAAGAATCTCAGCGCTTTCTTGAAGGTTGGCGGCCTTGTCGCCATTTTCCCTTGTCAGGATGCCGATATTCTTATGGTGGTCGTTTGAGAGTGCCTTCTGTAGCCTAGAACTTTGTGGGAAGTCTTCGACTGCCTCACAATAGGCTCTCCAGGCTTCTCTTTGCTTTTTTGTCTGCAGACTTTTTTGAACTCTTTGAGGTTGGCTTTATATATTCCCAAGTCCTCTTTGAGTTTTGTTCGTTTTGCCTTGTTAAAGGTCGTTCTCGCTGTCTTTCTGAGGTGTTCCAGTTCATGGCACCACCAGGTATTGGTCGTGCCACCTGTCTGAACCATCTTCACCGGACAGGATTCCTTATAGGCAATGTCTATTTTGTTTTGGATAGATACTGTGTACCTTTCCAGTTCCTCATTATTGCTAGGAGTCAGGACCTCTGTTTCCCGCAGAGCACCTTTTAAGAGTAGATTGTAGAGAGCTACATCCGTCCTCTTCGGGTCACGGGATTTTACAGTGGTCCTGAGATCCTGGCTTACCGTATAGGTCAGCCAGCGGTGGTCTGACATAGAAATATGATCCGACACTTGCCAGTCCTGAATCTTGTTTGATATTTTGGCTGTCGCCAGCGTAATCGGTATTCCATAACCACATTTCCCTTAAGATTTTAAGGGATTCCTTTAAAATTGCCTGTTAAAATTATTTTTAAAGGGATGTTAAAGTGTGCCTTTAAATAATAACGGTAACAAAAATGGCGTATGTGGATGTTTCTGGTGAAGCCTTGATTGAAGAATTAATTGCAAACCACAAGAAGTAAGGAACATTATTAGGTTATATTTGAAATAATTTAAATTAACAATCTTTATATATTATTCTTGGGCTTATTATAGATTACACCAAAAAAGTATCAGTGACTTCAGTGATTCCTTTTAAATACCTACTAATTTATTCAAAAGTATTTCTCTTTTCCAAGAAAGTGTCAAGAAAAATGTGAAAAATTTTTATTGTTTTTTAGTCGTTCTCGGCGCCCGTGACATTTTTTATTACATTATAACTATAATACAGGGTGTTTCAAATGACACTTACAATGTTTGTATGTAGATACCTCTCGTAATATTGGACAAAGTGATATAAGGATATACTGGGTGCTGCAGTTATAAAAATTTAAATGTTTTAATTTGAGAACCTTAAAATGTATGAATAAATTGATTTGACATTTTATTTTATTGTCTATTCCTCAATGGTTTCCACGTGAAAAACGCACAACCTTCACATATCAAAAAATTTGTAGTTTACAAGATATTTTATGTTTTTATGAAGTCTGTAAGATCACTTTTTACCAATGAAATTGAAAAAATATTTTTCATGTATTTTTTTAATAACTACCAAACTACTAATGGCTAGTGGTTAGAATATGTAGCATCTAAAACGTTGGGAGGAGTGTTGAATATACTTTCCCAAACTTGAGATTTTATTCACAAAAGAATTAATAACAATAAAAAATAAGATGATTGCAAAGTTAAATTATATCCCATTCAAATATAATTTTTCACTAAGCAGCCAACAAATTACAAGAGATGGGATATTATGCAAACGTTGTAAGTGTCATTCGAAAACACCCTGTATAACTTATAATAATTGCATGCAAGAAACCAAAAACATTCTATGTGGAGTGATTTGTGGTTAACCATCAGATACATATTATTATGTTTTTCTTCTATCTTCAATAACTTCCCCTTCTTTTTTATTAAAGATTAGCTATTAAATGACAAATGCGCTGTTGCCAGATACTCTACTCGAAATTTTAAAGGAACCCTTTAAAAAATATAATTTTTAAGAGTCCTCTAAAATGTATACTTGCAGAATAGCATTTCAACAACAAATTTTTAAAGGCCCGTTAAAAACTTATTTTAAATAGGCGTCTATTAGTTACAGAATAGACCCCATATATAGTGAGGTAGCCAACACCGTTGATTTTAAAGTACGGGATTCAGTTTTAGTAACAAGGGAAGAAAGAACTAAATTTGAATCTCAGAATATAGGTCCATTTACAGTCACAGAGGGGAGTGATTGTAAAGTTAAATTAGAATCAGGTTTGATAAAAGAAATATACAAAAACAGACTACACCTTTACTGCAATTGTACATTACGTAACGTGTGTGGTAAGGAGCATTTTACGCACGAATGGAAAAGTTACTCACGATGTCGCGTAGCGGCGAGTGCGTAATTCCGTGAGTGCGTGAAATGCTCTACAACACGAGTTACGCACTATACTTTACCTACGACCTACTTGTACTTGTATTTTTTATAAGAAGCATAAGAAATAACAGTTACCTAATTAGAGGTGCTTGGTAAACTCCATCCCTATTACTCTATTACCAATGAAAGAAGCACATTAAAGAACTAACGTTTAATCATTATTAATATATTGTTGATAATCGAAAGTCCATTTTTCAATTATAACCAATACATATACATAGCCCTTTGGGCTTTTCATAGTTAAACGTGGCCATATCTAATGTTTTCAAATAGTAAATTTTGAATAAAATGGAGACGTCTATTGACAGTTGCTAAGATGTTGCTAGGGAAGCCGTGCGATTTACTTTATAGCTGTGCGTTTTTTTACAGTGCGTAATAGACGTCATTACATTGATACCGACTGTGTGTTATTGATTGATTACAGGGGGGGTCGTAGGTAAAATGAATTAAAAATTGTGAAAATCAATGTGAGTGATTGAGTTTACAAACAATTAGTGATACCTAGTGAACAAATACCAATAACAAACATGGCAAACAATTAAGTTATCGTGAACAACTACGGAAAGAGACATTCATCAATTCATAAACATTTGTAATTTTAATATTAGTAATTATTTTCATTTTTAGGAACATATGTATTCATTTTATTAATAGACCAGGGCAGCCGCCTCTGCAGAGGTGCAGAATGACTCCCCGGATACCCCTGCAGAGGCGCCCCTGAACGCACCTGGGTAACTATAATTCCAGATTCGAGTTCGGCATCCCCGAATACCCATGAGTAACGATTTTTGAGCCATTTACATGAACTATACGATTTCCCCCAAGAATGACCCCCGGATACCCCTGCAGAGGCGCCCCCTGGTAATTCCAATGCCAGAATTGAAATTCATCATCCCCGAAAACCCTCGATATCTATTGTGCTCCAAAATCTCCTCTATTCGGGTCATTTGTTCTAAATGCCCTGGATTATAATAGTCCAGTTGGGTTAGCATTAAAGGTGGACGCAAGAGCAGTAGGCGAGATTTTTTATGGAATCACTCAAAAATATCATGGTTGATGATAATCAATTGCCTCCACCGGTTTTTAGGCTGTGCTAATTGCACAGTAACAGTTTATAGCCAAAACAACCAAAAATGGGCCTGTTCTTCGACATGTTTTCGAATTTTACTCGAAAAGTATCAAGTTATCGCGCATATTATTATGTACGGAAACAAAGTTAAGAGTGAAATTTGATATACAATTCCGTGGTTCAAAATGTAAAAATTCCCATCCTTGCAGCCACACTGGATAAATGAGTAAAAAAAATTGAAAAAACAGCTGTTTTTCAGACGCAAAATAATAATGCAATTTATGAAGCAATTTATAGTAGTTTACCTAACTAGTGCGGAAAGTGATACTTTTCCGCACGCTATTGCAGATGGCCGAACGACGCTTTAGCGGAGTTCGGCCAGCAATCGCGTGCGAAAAAGTCACTTTACGCACGTGTTAGGTACACTATTTTTTCTTCTATGGATAAATTATCTCTTAGAAAAAGCTGCGACGGTAAAATTGGTTTTGATAACGTAGAGTATTGACTGACGATTATTTTTTTATTTGTTGCTATGTTGATTCAAAGTGACAGATGAGAAATGTCAGATATTTATTATTATTTGACAATCATTTGATGAGGCTTATACCAGCCATTAAAAAATTATTGAAGCGTACGCGTTCCTCTTTATTGAAAATTATAGCAGAATTCTAATAAATTTCTTAATTTTTCAGTCATTTGGTAAACTTGGATATACAAAATACATATTTTGAATATTCAAATGTCAGTATATTCCTCAAATGTCAATAAATTTACTTTCCGCACTAGTGCGGAAAAGTGACTCTTTCCGCACGCTTTTTAGTGCGGAAAAGATTCACTTTCCGCACGTTAGTAGAAAAAATCATTATTTGTCTCATAATACGTTACGTTAAAGTTGTTAAAATGAAATTTCAGGGTTATACGTGAAAAAATACTTAGAATTTGATTCCATATTTAAACATTCATTTTTACGAATCTTTGAAGGTGACACCCCCCCATCCCCCCCTAGGGAAGGGGTGGGGATGGCTGATTTTAGTAAATTTAAAAATTATCATCCACCAATACATTTCCGTGAAAAATTTTTTTTCATCATCTCTGGAAGTATGCTAGACCCGAGACCCCTACATCAACCCGTGGCATTAGGGTGACATCTGTTCTGTTTTTTATTGTGACATGTGTCAGTGCTCTGTTCATTAATTTCCAAAATAGCAAGTTATCTCATTATTATCATCTCTCAGTTTGTATTTTGTGTTAAAAGTGGTATTTCCGAATTTTGCATGAAATTCACTTGCAAATTGAAGAAATCAAAAAAAGGCGTGGTGAGGAGGAACTCCATGCAACGCAAGTACATGAAAAATTTGTGCAACAAAAAGAAAAGGAAAAATTAAATAGAAAATGATAAAAATATTTTATTTTTGATTTGATAGCTGCAAATTCCTCTCATAACAATGTGTTTGAGCGATTAGCCCGAATTTTATAACATTTAATTTTTCTGATCGGACGAATATTCTCTGCTTCTTCCAATCCTTCCATCATTCTCAAATCAACCGGAAAATAATATCTTCCTTCCATCGCAAAATAATTACTACTCACTGAACCAACACAAATACTTAGTAAATATACATAATTAATAATAATAAACTGAATAATAATATGAACTGATCATACAAAAACGACAAACTGAATTTCGAATTACGATATGACAACATATTTATACCACAATTGACAGTTCAACAAAACTAAAATTATATTTAGTCGAAGGTTATTCCGAGCTTAAACTACCTGTTTCCTTAGATTAAAATTACTACCAAAGTTAGTCCCAGACTAACCTCGGAGTAGCCTATTCCCTGTCTAAAATGAGTTACTACTACTACTACTACAGAATGTGCAGGCGTGCCTTGACCTAGCCAAACTAAAGTCACGGTTCCGGCACTGAGGCCACTGGCGGGCCCATTGTGCCATTCCTGCTACCTAGTCATCCATGAAGCCGAGCCCTTCAATAAAGGCCACAACCTTTTTCAGTGGATGCCTGCTTGTGTCCCCAGGAGCCATGACAGTGACTCCGAAGATTCGCCTGCGTAATACAGCCCAGTGTGGACACTCTAAGAGAACATGAACTGACGTTTCATCAGTCATGCCGCAACCCCTACATAGGGAACTTTCCTCTACTCCTAGATTGTAGAGGTGCTTCCTCATACAGCAGTGCCCTGTTAGGAGTCCTGCTATCTTCCTCAACCTACTCCTTGGTAGTTCAATAGCTGCCCCAGCGTGTCCATCAGTCCATCCCTTCAGTAGGAGTTTGGATTGTCTAGGACCCTGCAGGGCATTCCAATGAGCGAGGTGTTGGTTCCTCAGCCACTTCCTCGTCTCCTTGCGTATCGTTTGTTTTGTTAGGCCGAGGGTCGGGCCCGGGCCGCAGAAAGGAGCTGCCGCCCCTTCCGCAGCCAGTGCATCCGCCATTTCGTTGCCTTCAAAACCAGAGTGGGCCGGAATCCATTCTAGCCGCACTGCGTTCTGACTTGCAAGATCAGCAAGTCGTTCTCGACATTCGTCAGCAAGTCCCGAGTTGATGGTATATCCACTCAGGGCTTTAATTGCTGCCTGACTGTCGGTGTATATGGTTATGCGTCGATCCACATAACCTCTGTCTAGGTTTATCTGCGCACATTCCAAGATAGCGTATATCTCGGCCTGATATGCAGATACACCATCACCCAATGGTATACAGATTTGTGTCCTTGGGTTCCTAGAGTAAATTCCAGCCCCTGCTCTGTCACCAGAGCATGAGCCATCTGTGAACCAGACAGTCCCATGAGGCTGTGTATTCGTCTCTTTATCCCAGGATTCTCTGTTCCGGATCATAGCCCTGTATGGGGTTGCGAAGTAGTACTTGCGCAAGCATTCGTCAGACGCTCGAGCCAGAACTGGAATATCTTCCAGGAGCCGGAGCCTCTTGACGTGTCTGCACTCTTCCCCTCTTCGCACGTATCCCAGGCGCTTCATGCGCAGGAAAGCACTCCCCGCCTCAGCCTCGATCACATGGTGAAGAGGCCGAAGACCAAGGATCACTTCCATCGCAGCAGTTGGTGTAGTCTTCATGCAGCCAGTTGCACCCAAACTGACCACCCTTTGAAGGCGTGCCAGTTGCGATCTAGCCGTGACCAAGGTTACCCTCGGCCACCAGACCAGAGCCGCATATGTGAGCATAGGCAGCATAATAACTCTATAGAACCATATGATCGTTTTGGGGGTCAGTCCCCACCTCGGACCAATGGCTCTCCTACAGGCCCAATACGTGTTGGTCACCTTGCTTAGGCGACTATCAAGATGAGCCTTCCATGTCAGTGATTTATCAAGGATCACTCCTAGATACTTCACCTGTTCAACCACCGGCAGTGGTACTCCATCAAGATTTAGACCATCAGGTCTTATACCTCTCTTTTTGGTGAAAGCAACTATCTCAGCCTTGGCAGGATTAACTGCAAGTCCGTGTTCGTTACACCACCCATGTACCCTATTCAGAGCCCTTTGCATGAGGTCCCTGAGAACGGTAATGTGCCTTCCAACAACAAGGACAACGATATCATCGGCATACCCAATCGTTAGAAAGCCCTCACCGTTTATTAATAGCGTATCTGTCAAACTAATGTATGTATGTATGTGTGATTTTTGGGGTGACATTCACTGAGACCTAAAAGATCTATTGTGCCCCCTTGCTTCTACTCAGTTTCTGAGGAGAGTCTCAGAAACTAGTAGTTCCTTTAGTCCTATTTCCCGGAGGAATTTTAGGATGTCTGCAGGCTTCAACTTAGGCAAATGTTCCTCTTCTATCCAGTTATCTCCCAGGTGCTGTGCTCTAGGATTCTGGAGTGCTGTGCAGTTGGAAAGTATGTGGATGGAGGTTTCTTCTTCCATTCCACAATATCTGCATTCTTCTTCCTCCACTATTTTGAGCTTTTTCGGGTGCCCATTCAGGCGACAATGTCCCGTTAGGATCCCTGTCAAAACTCTTAGCGCAGTTTTACTTTGACTTATGCATTATTTTGATCTCAACAGGTTGTAGTCACCCAGAAGAGTCTTTGATTGTATAAGCCCTACTAGATCTTTCCAATGGTCAGATCTTCTCTTTTTCTCGGCTTTACTTATTTCTTCCAATATTACATTGGGGCTGATTCCGCAAAAGGGTTCGGGCCCCCAGAAAGGTATTTCAGTCCCCCTCTTTGCTAGTTCATCTGCTATTTCATTTCCTTCTATTCCAGTGTGTCCTGGAATCCATAGTAAGGTGACCATGTTGTTCTCGCCTAGTTCATTGAGTTTGTCTAGGCATTCCCACACCATTTTGGAACTGATTACACAAGAGCTCAGTGCCTTAATGGCTGCTTGACTATCCGACATTATGATAATCCTTTGTCTTCTGTATCCTTTATCAATATTGAACTGGGCGCACTTTCTTATGGCGTGGATTTCCGCTTTTTCCGATTTTTCCCAAGCTTTCAGAGTGTTTGGTTCCTGGCCCGAAAACTCCTATCCCAGTTCCTTCTATTGCTTTTGAGCCGTCTGTGTACCATTGAATGGCATTCTTTCCAAGTCTGGTAATGGTATTTGGATCCCATTCCTTCTTGTTGCTCATTTCCGTAACGAATTTCTTTGAAAAGTTATATTTTTTCATCATACCGTCTTGTGGCATGTCCCAGGTTGTCTGATTTCTAAGAAGTGAGGAGGTGTTTTTTTTTAATGATTCCCTCTCTACTTAGTCTGTATCTTGTTCTTTCTGCAACACTTTCCACCACCATATGTAAAGGGGTGAGGTTGAGAATCACTTCCATGGCTGCTGTTGGGCATGTTCTCATTGCTCCTGTAATGCATATACAGGCTAGTCTTTGAATTTTGGAGAGGTTTTCTCTCGTCGTCAATAGGCTAGTTCTACTACACCAGGCAATGGCTCCATAAGTGATGATTGGTCTCACTATGGCAGTGTACATCCAGCTTAGGATTTTTGGGTTACATCCCCAGTTTCCTCCTGCCAGATTTCTGCACACCATTATAGCCATTTTTGCCTTGTATGTAATATCCTTTTCGTGTTTGTTCCACAGGAGTTTACTGTCTAAAGTTAAACCTAGATACTTGACTTCTTGTCTCCATTCAATCTCGTTCCCATCAAGTTTTATGGTTTTGAGGTTGAGTTTTCTTTTCTTAGTGAAGGCTATCAGGATGGTTTTAGTGGGGTTGATGCTAAGTCCCACTTGCCTACACCAGCTATTTGTATAGTTCAGACCCTTTTGTACAATATCGCAAAGGGTGTTTTCGAATTTTCCCCTGGCTGTTATGACAATATCGTCGGCATATCCTTGGCAGGATATACCGAGATCCGTCAAACCACACAGGAGTTCGTCAACCGTCAGACTCCACATTAATGGGGATGCTACTCCTCCCTGTGGGCATCCTCTGGTAGTGCAGATGGAGACAATGTCTTTGCTCGTCCTCGTCTCTGCTATTCTTGTGGTGAGCAGTTCCGACATCCATTTGGATGTTGTGCTGTCTACACCTCTTCTGTTCAATGCTCTTCTGACTGCCTCATGTGGAGTATTGTCAAAAGCTCCTTCTATGTCCAAAAATGCACATACTACAGTTTCTTGGTTGTCTAGAGCACCTCGGATATCCTCCGTCAGTTGTACCAGTGCAGTCTCCGTAGATCTGCCTGCCCGGTAAGCATGCTGACATGGGTGGAGAGGTAGTCTCTCTAGGATTTCCGTTCTAATATGGTTATCAATAGCCTTTTCCATTGTTTTGAGTACAAACGATGTTAGACTAATTGGTCTAAAGGATTTGGGGTTTGTTGTGTCCCTTTTTCCAGTTTTTGGAATGAAGGTTACTATTGCCCTTCTTCATGCTTCAGGTATATAACCCAGTTCTAAGCTGCTTCGACTAATTCTAATCAGATGCGGTAGAATTTCGTCTTGTCCTTTCCTGGAGCAATGCTGGGAAAATTCCATCTGCTCCTGGTGCCTTGAAAGGTGAAAAGGTGTTCATGGCCCATTTCATCCTATCGTTACTACAAATGTGTTTGGCCATTGTAATACTTTCTCTTGAAGGCCTATTGTGACCTTCGAGAGGATTATCTCCCCTATTTGGGGTACTCCCTGGAAAATGAGTTTCTAGTAAGAGTCGAACTCTTTCCTCCTCATTTTCGGTATATTCACCATCTGGCTTCCTCAAAGCCATATCTGTGTTGACCCTACTTTTCGCCATAACTTTGTAAAGTTTTGCCGCAGCAGGTTTTGTGTTTATATCTTCACAGAATTTTCTGAAGCTATTTCTTTTAGCTTTTCTAATTTCCTTGTAGTAGGTGTTTCTCACCTCGGTGTATCTCTGCCAGTCTCCGGTGATTTTTGCTTTATTAAAAAGGTCCCGGGTTTGAGATCTTAGTTCTGACAGATGTTTGTTCCACCAGGGTGCATCTTTGTTGCTTCGTTGTTTTTGAAGAGGGCAGCTCGATTCAAACGCCTCGATTATTGTGGTGCAGGCCCATCTCCCTCAAAGTAGCATGATGCTATCACTATTTCTTTGCCCTCCTTCTTGTGTTCGAGGTATGCTCGAACTGGAACGAGGTCTCGAGTCATGTATTCTGAAAGACAAAAATAGTTAATATTGTTCCTTATCATAATACATAGTCTTGGTGTATCACTACCAGTGTGATATACTATTTTAGCATCTTCACATGCTTGAGCTAAGATAATTCCCACCATCCTGTTGGTTGTCTTCTTGGGTGTTTCCCTCTTTCGTCAGGGTGATGTCCCCTTCTGAAAGAGTACTGTCCCCTTCCTCCGACGCCATCTCCATTTCCTCCTCGGTCAGTGGCGACTCTTCCCCAAGGAGTTTGGTGATGTGTAGGCTTTCTACACTACTCGAGTCGCCACTGGCCTCGGAGGAAATGGAAACCTTTTCCTTGTTACTTCCCTCTTCTTTTCTGAGGCCATATACGGGTATTTTCCCAAACCGGTAATGGATGGTGAACCCGTTGTTCTTGATTTTTTGGCAGGATAGATTATCTATTCCTGCCCTCAAGACTAGGCCTTTGCCCTCTTTTTTTAGGTTAAGGACCTTCCACTGGTTTGTTTCCAAACCCTCATTCTGCGCTTTAATCAAGCGAAGAAGCTTACCTTCCTCTACGCCTTTGCTTCTTGGGAGGAAGATCGTGGCGGTGTGCATTTTTGGGATGTCGTCTCCCTGGCACACCGTCAGTTCTGCTCCCTTCCAGCTCTCCAGCTTTGGTACTATCAGCCGGAGCCATTCTGCAGTCTGTGGTGTTTCACAGTCGATTAGAACGACTCCTGGTCTGAAATGTATGCCACTAAACTGGAGTTTGTGTTCCCATCCAGCATACATTTATTCTATTATTGCGTTCTCCAGCAAGGTTTGGTCGACCTATTTAAAATATTCAGAAAACAATCTTCTACTGGTGGCGTCTTTTTTGTATGGATGCGGACAAAAGTAAAATATGAATTGTAGGTACTGATCTTTGAAATTCTTTATTTTTGTTTTGTAAAATTTTTATAAATTTGCACAAATTATATAGATATAGGTACAATAGTTTTATATGCATTCTATTGCAAATTTTTAATTAGTTTCAACAAAAAATAAATAACTTCCTCACTATACATTTACATTAGATAAGCTACCATGTAAAAAGGAAAATTTTGTTCAATTCAGATATACAGGGTATTCCAGAAAAGTGATATGTTTCCAATCTGACCACAGTTTTTTTGAAACATCACCGAGACATTTAAAAAAAGAACCAAAATGAAATTGAAAATATTGCAGAGAGT
>CAJUYG010001253.1:0-13616 GCA_910591675.1 Galerucella calmariensis
TTTTTGTATTCACAAATGGGAATTATTATACATGAATGGGATTGTCTACGAAATAAATTTTGGATTAGAATTTGGGTAAACTATTCATAAAATGGACAAGTAGCAAAAAATTTTACTCACTTTTAATATTTTCTCATAATTTATATAGAAAATTCTTCATTGGAATGAATACTTTAGGTGCGGTCTGGTAAACAGTTTTAAGAGATGGAAAAATATTATATACAGGGTGATCATTCGAATTCCGACACATTTAATGAGCCCATAACTTGGAAACTGATTGAGATATCGAGAGGCGGTTTTGACTGAACGGCTTCAGGAATTAGGAAATTTTTTTTCATGCTGCTGCCAATTTTGTATTTTTTCCGTAGACTCTAGAAAAAAAATTGTTTTTTGAACATCATTATATGGATTAAATTATTGTTGTTGAAAACAGGTCAAACAGAACAATTTATTAAAAACAAAATTCAAAAAATAAGTACAAAATTATATGTATGTATGTGCTCAATTAACATACATAAATTATTTAATACAAAAGTTGTAGAATATGCCCACCATTCATGTCAATACATTTATGCAAGCGTAGTTGAAGATTTAAAAAAGAGTCTCCAACATTTGTGGTTGAATATTTTCTATTACGTTTCCTATGTTTTCTTATGTTTAGCTTCTCGATGTCATGACTAGTTCAGAAGTTATACGCTGACAAAAATGTACGGAACTACTGTAGTCAACGAATTGCAGTCCATCTTTTGAAGATAATCTGCTCCTTAAGAACACCTTGAATTGCCATAAAACCATGTATTTTTGAAAAGTGGAAGCTTCAGCATATCTGACGGTACAAAAACATACAGGGTGTTCCATTTAAAATGTCTAAGTTATTGATCTCCAAAAAACCCAAGTTTTTTCCTGGAGTCTAGGGAAAAAATACAAAATTGGCAACAGCGTGAAAAAGATTCTCAATCACTGAAGCTGTTCAGTCAAAACCGCCTCTCGATATCTTAATCGGTTTCCAAGTTATAGGCTCATAAAATGTGTCGGAATTCAAATGATCACCCTGTATTATAAAATATGTGTGTTGTTTATAATTTCAAAAGAAAACTAGTGAGATATCATTATTATTATTATGTTTTTCCACAGCTAGCTGTGAAGTTGACAATTATTGCTTCTTCTAGACAACTGAGAAGTTGAATTTTCTATTATTAACCTAGGTCAATAATGGACAAACTCAAATATTTTGAGAATTCAGGGATAGTAGTTCAACAAAAACTTGTGCAACATAATTTTGTATACCCAGGAGATTGTCTTTTAACATATTTGCTGCTTGAAATTACCTATCAAGATAAAATTATTTGAATAAAAATGCCATTAGTTTAAAATTGGCGCTCAACCAAAAATGACTGATGACATAACGAGTACGTTCATAATATATCGAAAACTGACAGTGTACTTGTCAGTCAGACGACGGAGTAAACGCTTTTAGTGGTGCGCTTGTGAATTATTTTGAATTTTTGTCTTAATTTTGGCTAGTAGTGGAAAAAATTATATATACACTATGGTGTTGAAGAAATTTAGAAACCACCCTCCTTATTACGAGGGTCTTTTTTTTTCAACCACCGATCGCATGGTACGAAGGCCAGACATGCTCGAGGAAACTAGTGTGCGTAGTAGGCGACTGCGCATGTCCTTTTCAATACATTCTGTCACTGGCGAGACCAACACGCCATTTTCTATTGAGCTGTCACTATTGATTCTCCCGCCAAGGGTGAATTGCAAATTGTTCGTTTCTTGCAAGCAGAAGTTAACAGTGCAGAGAAAATTCATCGCAGAATGAGCCGAGTGTATGCAGAAAGCTTTATGAGTGATGATGTTGTTCGTCAATGGTGTCGAAAGTTTAAAGATGGCCGTCAAGGATCTGTAACTACAGATGACCTTGTTCAATGAATTGACCAAGTGATTAAGCGATTAAGGGAAACCGAAGGTTCACCATAATTATCGGAGAAATTTCCAGAAGTTCAAGATCCACCCTCTTTTCTGTAGTAACTGAACAATTGCGCTATAGGAAAGTTTGTGCTCGCTTGGGACCAAAAAGGTGTACTGCTTGTGAAGTTTATGCAGCCGGGAACAATGCAGATGTTTATTGTGAAACTTCGCGACGCTTACGGAGAGCTATTCAAAACAAACGAAGAGGCATGCTGACTTCTGGAATTGTTCTGCTTCCTGACAATGTCCGTTCCAATCATTAGCGGCAACATTTTATGACGGGGGTATTTCAAAGCTTGTTCACAGATATGATAAATGTATCATTGTACATTACTTCTGATAACAAAATCTTTTTTGTACATTCACCCGTCTTTTCTTTATAGCCTATCGGAGGTTGAAAAAAAAACTACCCTCGTATATTAATAGTCTTCACCACCTTGGTGTATAATATACTATCAATTAATGTCAGGTAATACTAATAAAACATTCACTAATAATAATTTGCTCGGTATAATGGAAAACAAAATAAAACAATATAATGGAAATAGATTTCAATAAAAATCAGGAAAACAATAATATAAATGTTGATAAAATATCAATATTGTAAAATAAAATACTTAAGTAATATGCCAAAGGCAGATGTGTGATGTCGTACCTGAAGTTAAAAAAAGACGTATGAACAATCAAGTTTACCAAATTTTTTTTTAAATCAAAGAAAGTAATTAAAAAGTAAATAATTGGAGATTATTATCTTTCTTAGTCATCTTTTAACTAGAAAATGACAATAATAAAGTTGATTTTGGGAGACGACCCAGCACTGTAGTGGAACGCGTTTGATGCGATAATTACAGTCAAGCAAGGTCGGACATGGTTAGTACTTGGATGGGGGTTACCATGATAGGGAAAACCATCGTATAGGGCCCGTACAGCCTGCAACGAAGACACTTTAGACTACTAGGGTGCACTTTAGACTACTAGGGTAAGTAGCATATCACAGCTTGCAGGCATTGTAGCAATGAGCACGAGGTATAATGTAGATATGCCGTCTTTCGGAGGAGACGTAAAACCGAGGTCCCGAGTCCATGGATGTTGGGCTCGTTAAAGAATGCTATCACTGGTTGGAACACTAGTGGGTTTGCCAAAATTTCCGGTTAGGGGTAGAGTGCTCCCGGTGATTAGCCTCAGTCGCAGAAATAGACCGACGTTAACAGAATAAAAAAAAAGTTGATTTATGTCAAGAACTTGATGGCTTAACTTCCATAAAAAAGAGCTGACCAAATATTTTGTCTCCATTCCGTCGACAATGACCAAATCGTCCCCATCGATCGATAAAAAACGGCAAGAGCACTAACTACAGCAACAGAAATCATTCTTGTGCCACAGCAGTTTGAAATCTAGCACACTGACCGCAATGTCGTACAAACCACTGTACGACCCCTGGAAAACTAACCACAGAAATCCAAACGAACAATATAAAATCACCTAATTTTTATGTTCATAAATAATCTTTTTCATATAAAAACTCACCAGTATAAGTATAGCTACTTGTTACAAATCCAAATCAAAATCGGAATCAGAAGATAAACTATCGCAAACGGTAGCGTTATTCGGGTTCATGCAATTACTGTTCTTGTTCGGGTTTATTTAAGAGCAGTTCTTGGACGGTTCGAAAACCGTCCCCAGTCTCGAGCTAGGACGATTTTCGGATTATTTTTTACACATGCTCAAATCATTTGCAAAGGAGGAGGGTGGTAGCTATTTTGTAAATTTGCAAAGGTTAGAGGTAGAGGTTTGTTTATTTTGGATTTTCACTTTTCAAATTTAATTTTTACCAAATGCAGGCTAATGAATCTATGGAAATATTTGAACATAGTTCATCATCATCATCATCATCATCAAGTGAAGACGATGTTCTTCTTGATGTGATTAATTATCTTATAATTCCAGAAGTCTTACAAGATAATATTAAAAACTAAAACTTTGTGTAAGAGACTGACTCTCAATACAGTTATGATGATGAGTTATCTTCAATTGTCAATTTAATCAGGTTAGTTCAGTTCTATAGACAATGCGGGATGTTCGGGTTTTTTCAAACTCCGTTCAATTGTAAACGGTCCGAAAATAGTTCTTAGGACTGAATAAAGTACGCAGCTAGTTCTGCGCAATTCCAGATTGGTTTATGGACTGTCCACAAACAAAAACCCGAATACAGCTAGTATTTACAATGAGTGGCTAGATCATGTCATTAGTACGATTCAAAGAAGCATGGGCCATTACGGTCACACTAAGCTAAGACAGAAATTAGTACGTTCTCTCTCCACTTCACTGAAATTTCCATTCATTCGATAATACGATAAGTCTAATATTGTCCAACTTCAACATTTCTCTTCTTTTTTAATCGTATGATTTACTGTATTTTCCCAGTTTTCTGGCTTCACATTATTTACAGCCTCCAAAAACTGTTTAACATCACTCATTTTGGAAAAGAATTATTTTTTTCTTCAAACTTATGATACAGCTAGGTAGTCTTTTATACACAGGGCTTTTGGCCTGACCCAACCTTTTTCTAGTGTTTTATGCAGCTTATGGTTACAACAACAATAAAAGACCGAAAAATTGTATTAGCTCAGATACATTTTTGAAAAAATATTAGGAAATATTTTTTATATTATTCTGAAATGATATTTAAAATGATCGTACTCAATAAAAACCAGATAAACTGGAAAATGACCACCTAAACTTCAACAAATTATACATTTTCAGAAAGGGCAAAATTTCAGCTTTCAGATAGAATGAAAATATATATGGTGTACTACAAAAAATGAACAATATTTGCATTTAAAGATACCATTTTTCCAAAACACCCCATATAATATTTAAGATTCCACTAATTGAACATTTATACTGAAAAAACTTCATATAAAAAGAAATTGATCATCGAAAACTTCTGGGATACCCAGTATACATTTTTTTTTGTAAAAACTAGTTAGAAGCTTGTGGTATAAAACTTTATTTTCTAATTTTGACATATAAAGTGACACTTTTTAAAATTGATTGACATTATGAAACGTCTTACTTTTTGTAACTAGTTGCATAAAGTAAAATTTTATGCAATTGGTGACGAAAAATGTATTCCAAAATTAGTGACAAAAATAATTATTCCATTTATCAAACTATTATAATAAAAGTTAAAAACATAAATTATAAATTAATTAATTATTATAAATATTGATAACACAATTATTGCAATCATTCAAATTAATTCCCGACGACATATTTTTTTCATTGCTCGAACCTGCTGTTATTTGGGAAGCGGCGCACATTGCATTAGATGTTTCACCAAATATTTCTTGCGCTATAAGTTTTTTATTATTCATGGAATTTTCAACATATCCCTCCGCAACAGAGGTAGATTTCCAACCTCCATGCCTCTTTAATTTTAAAATATCAGCGCCACTGTCTGCTAGGAAAGTGGCAGAGCTTCTTCTGAAGCAGTGGCCAGTATATAGAACAGGATTTGAAAGACCAAGAAATTGTGCAATTACTTTTGGCAGACTGCTAAATGTGTTAATTCCCACAGAATTTCTGGTACATTTTCCATTCGCATATTTTACAAAAAATCTGTTGTGTTTAAGAACATGGGGATCCAACTTAATATATTTTCTCAATATTTCAACAAGATTCGTATTTTCAATGTCTCTAGTGGTAATTGCAATCTGCCGTATAACTTTTGTTTTTGAAGGTGGGATATCAACACGAAAATGGCTTCCTTTGTCTATAACATTTTCAACTGGAAGAAATGTTAATTCTGCTTTCCTGCATGCTCCTGCCATTCCAATTATCATTGCAACCTTAGCCATTAAGTATTCTTTGTCATCAGCTTCCACTAAAAATTTGGCAAAATCTTCTTTAATAAATCTTTTGACTTTTTAGCACTGTACCCGTCCGCTTGCCTCTTAACATATGCTACCAAATTTGTATATTTTTTAATATCAATATTCCTTTTCAGATTTAGTTCCGACCTTAACATTGAGTAAAGTGTCCATAATGTGAAAACTTTTAGATCTTTCCTCAAAATATGCAAGTAAAACTTTCTCATTAACATGTTTAATTTTCTCCTCATCACACCACGTAACAAATTTTTCGTATGCCAAATCATAAACTGCCTTTGACTTTTTGGGAATTACTGATAATAGAGCATTATCTGCTGCCTCTTCAATATCGCTTGGTAGCTCTTCAGAACTTGAATCACTCATTTTTAAAAAATAAAACTAAAAATATCAATCTCGCTAAAAACCTATCGTCTAGACTTTTTTCCAAAATGTCAAACTGACAACTAACGTGAAGTAACAGCAACAAACTAAATTTATGTTTTCCAAATTTTTATCAATTATATTAAATTTTACTTTTTTATTACTTTCTTCAAAATTAGAAAAAATCTTGTATGCAATACGTTACGAAATGAAATTTTGTGTAACTTGTGAGTTTTTGCGAAACTCACTTCGTTCGTTCCGCAAAAATCTCACGCGTTACACAAAATTAGGCATTTCGTAACTGATGGCATAAATAGCTATTGTATTTGAGTCTACTACTTCTAAAACCCCCGAAGAAAATCAAACTGTAGTCATTTTATCCAAACCACTATGAACAAAAAAAAATCCAATCCCCTTTTAAGCCATTAAATAGTATTTGAATTGCCGCCTAAGCGAGTGTATAGCTCTGGCAGTTCCTTCAGGAATTTCCATTATTTTCCTTGTAGTCCAGTGTAGCCGTATTTGTTCAGGCTAATTGAAACGAAAATGAGAGAGTTTCAGAAGAGAAATTGGGAGAATTATTTCCTCGGTGCGCTTCTTTAACCCCGTACAAAGCTAATATTTGTGTTAGCGAACGACAAAATATCGCTCGAGGGGTTTTTAAGACCAATGCTTTTTGTTCAAGAATTTGCTCCGTTGATATAAAACTTGCAAAGGGTTGGTACAATGAAAATATAAAAGTTCTGTTGATGAATGTGTAAGCAAAAAGAAAATGTTAAATACATTGAAAAGTACTAATATAACATTCAGCCCCTTAATTATCGTATAATCGGTCCAAGATATAGAATTTTCGAGAAATTGAATTATTTTGGAAATAAAAAATAAAAGTGCTCAAAGCTGGATCCAGGGTAGGGGATATCTGAAGGCGCGAGGGTGCTGCCACATAGGGAGTCCCGTCAGTACTAAAATTTCTAATTTAATGAGAACTGTAACGCCGTTAGTGGTAGTTGCAGATTCTTCCACATATATCAGCGCTGACATCCTGACGTGTTATGTATGATCCTAACTTGACCACTTCCTGACGTGCATCGTGAGTTTGTCCATAGTTTGTCCAGTTCTCGTTTTTAAAAACTATTTTGCTAACATTTATTTTTCTGAATGTTTGTCATTGAAATATGCAAAAAAACGTTCCATTTTTTGTATACTTTTTTTATTCAATAAAATATATGTTTGATGATTATTGCTATATTTTCCTCACTTCAGGCATTATATGGTCCATTTTTTGACATTTCATTTAATTTTACTTGACTATTTGATTGTTATTATTGTAATATCAATCTAATGTTAAGTAACCATAGATGAAATATCAAAAAATGGACCATGAATGTCATTTTGCAATGAAAGTAAAATTACAGTAATTTTGAATATGCCGCCAAAAACTGTAAAATTACAGTAATCTTCTATTTCGGCTGTCAGCGAAGTTCACAACCATCTGATTTGTGTTAGAGGTACTGACGGGACTTCCAAGGTGGCGCCACACGTACAAGTAGAGGGCGCCACGGGTCAGTTTCCCATCTATAAGTATTTTTTTTATCTATGGCTGGATCTATAAACTCTGTTGTTCTCGTCGTTTGTTGATGGCCGTGTTTTCCACGTTTCGGGCGATTTGTTATTCTCAGTTGTTTTCGTTGAAATTTGACGACAGAAAAATTAACGTGACAGATTCTTGTGTTTTGTTGTTTCTATTTTTTGTATCAAGAACGTAAGATAGTAATGAGTTCTTCAACATTAGATCTATTATCAAGATATATGGAGATGACATTATCGGAAGGTATCGGGCCACGATGCCGATTCTTTAGCTAGGAAAGCGGATGGACTAGAAATTTTAGGACCCTGTGACACCTACGACCTGACGACTTCGACAATTGCGGAACTAGCCATACGTTACATCCATGCTCAATCCCTTAAGAGATGGGATAGAGCCAAAGGATGTAGTCTTGCCTGGATCGCCCTGGACGACCCTGGGAAGCTGGCGGGAAGCAGTAGGATTTCTGACTGGCCACTGTCAACTAAGGAAATACCTCCATACTATGGAGCTAGTCTACACACCTCTATGCAGGATGTGTGAAGAGGAAGATGAAACTGTCAGGCATGTCTTATGAGAGTGAACGGAGTTATCAACAATAAGAGAGTGAGTGTTCGGTGAGTCTTGGTCTACACCTGTCGATATAAAGGAGATGTCTTCTGGTGACCTGTCCAACATCCTGGGAGGACAGGATGGACGATGACCTAGGAGAATGTACAATGGGTCACATGTGGCCTTAGTGCTGTGAGCCTACACTCACTCTCCCTACTCTACAGATACAGATACAGAAAACAACAACGAACAACAGAGTTTATAAATCCAGCTTAAAATATCAATTTATACAGTTATCCAAACGTCAATTGCAACTTTGCGTTTGAAGACAAAGTTAATAGAACAGCTATTTACTCAATTACAGATTGCTGTAAAAATAGTCATATTTTATCAATAGACGTCATAGTCAAAGTCTTTGAAAATTATTTTCTAAAGAACATAGACTCTTCACCACTTATCGGGCTACTTATCGAACATTGAATTACACTTCTAAGTTAAACGGTGTTGGGATATCTGCACGATAAAACCAAGCTAAGCGCTCAGAATCTCACACTGCTAGTGTACCTACTACATCAGCTGTCTGTTCCACGGATTTTGGGGAGCAATAGTTCGATTGTAAACTCCTTAAACTCTTGTCGCGTGTTCAAGTTGGTGCTAGAAGGGCTTGCTTGAAAAATAATTCACCTTCTTCCTAGGTTTGGAGTAGGCTCAGCGTGACACCGAGTAGGGCTACTGCGAATCACACTCCCGAGGAAAACAACATTGGTCCTCCTCCATACGACTTTTTTTTAAGGATTTTAACATCTATTATGAGACCGCTTTTTTTCGTTGCTTTCCAGCGATGACATTTTTCAAATTCAATTATCCCAATTTTTATGAAAGTGCAGTTCTACTTCGAATTTTTCAAGGAACTAGACCGAACTGAACACAGAACTGGAACTCTTTTTGTGTGGACGATGTATTTGGGAGCTGCTCGTGTTCAATTCGGGAGCTGTTCTCGAACAGCTCGCGAATTCTTCATTACGGTCTGTACCTAACTTTACGGAACAACGTAGTGCTAACCAACGTCAAATTATTGTAAAAAACAATCTTCTGCCCGGTCCGACGTTGCAACAAATTCAAGGAGAAGACCTTCTTGGATTCAGGTGAAGAATTATGTTGTTAAATTGAATAACAAAATTACTAAATCAACGAAATTCATAAGCAAATCAAGAAAATTAATTGCTTGCGTTAATTTTGAGAATTTATCCGATAAATTAAATATTTTAGTTGAAAAGTATAACATGTTGATTGAACTTGAAATGCAATCAGTTTGATCAACTGATTGCTAATTTTAAAATAAAAATTAAGTTGACATAACATACTGAGTGCTATAAAAGAGAAAAGTTAGACATACTTCATAGCATTTTATTTAAAAAGAAAAAAACAATAACAAAATAAAATATTAATTTTCTAAAACATAAAATCAAACTTCCACTAACTGCATTTCTTTTCAACCGCAATAACTTTTCCATAAATTGGAACCAATCCACTTGCAAATTCACTATAAGGGCATCAGGGAAAATCAAATCATAATATATGTTGATCTACAAAGAAGTAATAAAAAAATAAATAGTTTAATGAATGTTCTAAAGAAGCATAAAGGAAATTCTTGAATTTTCCAATATAAATATACGAAATGCAGCCCCAATTAATGTATCACATGTCCCTTTCTCAAACACTGAATTTGAATATAACAAATTTAAAGTGAAGGTAATGACACATTACCTTACATTTCCAATTAGGTAGGTTAGGTTAGGTAGGATCATAGCAAAGTACCGTAACTTTGTAAGAAAGACATTAGGTACTTACTGTTTAAAACCTGGTTTAATCTCAGTTTAAATTCATGTTTCTTTTATAATGTGATGTATGCGATTTAAGATACAACTGATACAAGACAAACTACATATAATCTCAAAACAAAAATGAACATTTTTTCGGAAGAAACGAGATAATATAATATTTGTAAATAGAATACATAATTATATTTACCTGAATAATCCCCTAATCCAGAACAATTTCCAGACAACAGGTTATCACTCACCTAACCATCTAACTCCTATCTTAGAACAATATAAAATAAAGAATGAAGTGAAAACGTTGTGATAGATAGAAACAGGACAATCTACTGAGCAAGAACATTTTGAATGAATCAGATAATCAGTCGACACAAATATGAAATTATTCCGATTGAACTATTGCATCTATTGAAACAAACAAGAATAAATAGTTCAAATTGACTGTTGAAATTGGTTACTTCAGTGATTTTAACTTCCAAACCAATTCATTTTTTGTTTTAAACAATATAGTGTACATGCTTGATTGAAAAGCAAATATTAAGGTTGAATTAATATTATTATTCGCTTAAAAGGAATTGAAAAATGCTTCATTTAAAAAAAATTATTTTAAACCGAGCGAATTCACTTGTTTGAGTCAACCAAATATTATATTTGAGTTAATAATATTATTCGCCTAAAGTGAGTGAAAATATATTTCATTTGACAAGTGTATGTTTGAATCAAGCTTGTTCATTTGTTTGATTTGAATGAATCATTTTTTTGAGATAATATTATAATACTTTGATGTGAATTAGGAAATACTTGACTTGATAAGTCCATTTTTGTTCCAAGAAATTTCTAGGATTAGGTCGACAATTCCATTTTGTTTCGGCAATTTTAATATTTCCTTGGACGAATACATTCAGTATTTGATATGGATGAAATTCAATCGAGTTAATCAAATAAAAGTGACTAAATAAATTTAGTTGATATAACAAATATTTTTTTTCCGTGTGCGCTCTAGGATTCTGAAGTGCTGTGCAGTTGGAAAGTATGTGGGTGGAGGTTTCTTCTTCCATGTCACAAAATCTGCATTCTTCTTCCTCCACTATTTTGAGCTTTTTCAGGTACCCATACAGGCGACAATGTCCCGTTAGGATCCCTGTTAAAACTCTTGGCGCAGTTTTACTTTGACTTATGCATTCATTTGATTTCAACAGGTTGTAGTCTCCCAGAAGAGTATTTGATTGTATAAGCCCTACTGGATCTTTCCAATGGTCAGATCTTCTCTTTTCCTCGGCTTAACCATTTCTTTCAATATTACATTGGGGCTGACTCCGCAAAAGGGTTCAGGTCCCCAGAAAGGTATTTCAGTCCCCCTCTTTGCTAGTTCATCTGCTATTTCATTTCCTTCTATTCCAGTTTGTCCTGGAATCCATAGTAAGGTGACTATATTTTTCTCGCCTAGTTCATTGAGTTTGTCTAGGCATTCCCACACCATTTTGGAACTGAACACAATATGTATGTAAATATATGGATTTACCCAGGCAATAATTGAAGCAAAATGCAAACGTTTGTCACGATATTTCAAGTACATAAAGAGGAAACAACATGTAATTCTCGCGAGGACTCGAGAAATTCTCGTGATTGTATTCGCGATGCTGCCAACCGGTTAAATGATGAGAATCCTTTTAATAACATTGTTCAAAAATAATATTATAGCTGGCCTGTTGGCTCTGCCAGTGCCAAAAAATTGGTTATTTCTTTGTCTTTTTACACTTCTAATTCATTCGTTTACTAAAATAATTAAAAATTATTCTATTTATTTTGTTGACTGGACTATAAATAATGCAACCAACACTACTTTCTGTCAGGTTATTTCAAGAAACTTACTTGTAAGGAGCTAGGTTAGTCGTCAGTCTTATTTACATAAATAATTACGAGTTTCTGGTTGACTTAAATACATATCGTTGCATTTAACAGCTACGTAACTGAATAATTAGGTACAAGGTTGATTGAAGTGAAGTAATTATTGGTCGAGCACAGTAGCGCGATGAAAACTACTGAAAAAAGGAAAGATAAAGTTCGTGAAACTTGAAATATCTTCAATTGGTATGGAGATTTCAATTGCTTGCTCTTTCTTTCCATCACCAAGAGAATCTGAATCGGTTATTTCATTCAAAAATTAGGATAGTAGCAGTAGCAGTACCATGATGTTTTTCTACAGTTATGAATTATTGTCCTTCTTTAACAGTTGCTCTATCATCCTTTTTCCATGGTTTCTATCTTTAACTGTAGCCTTTACTTTATTTCAACTGCAACCTTCCAAGTCATTAATATTTACCGCTGTGTGAACAGTTTCGAACATCGATTTAGAAAACAAATAAAAATTTCTATGTTGTCAATAATAATAGTTTGTACAACTAGTGCCAAAAGTGATTTGCGTACAGGTTGTAGTACACAATGTGCTTTCTACAACCACATTTATTAATAAAAGAAATACAGTGATTTATATAGTTATTTTATTTAAACTTTGAACAGGAACAATTAACAATATGAAAATAAACAGAAAAATCAGTTGTATGTATAATTAATTGTAAAATTTGAAAAATTTTGTATCATTATTATTTTGATCTTTGTTCATAATTCCTAAAATAATGCTAAATAGGTTAATGTTTTTATAATTAATAAATTAAAATAAATAATGAAATAAATAGTTTACTTACTTTTGGTTTAAATTTGAAAATTGTACACCAGTAAGAAATTCACTAGGTATTGAATTGTCAAAAAAAAGTTAACGTTTCGGTGCGGAAAAGTTCCTTAGCGTGTACTCTTTGCATTACTTTTCCAACGGATATCAAAAGAATTCAGAAAAGGCCTGCTTTGCGTATGAAAATTTGTGTAGAAAAGCGTGTTTTGCATAGTGGTTATTGGAAAAAATTTTTTTTCACTACTAGCTGTGACCTTGACAATTATTGCTTCTTCCAGCCAACTGAGAAGTTGAATTTCTCTATTAGTGGTTAATAATTCAAATATTTTAAGAATCCAGAGATAGTAGTTCAACAAAAACTTGTGCAACATAATTTTTTATACCCAGGAGATTGTCTTCAACGTATATGCTGCTTGAAATTACCTATCAAGATAAAATTATTTGAAGTTGAATGACATTAGTTTAAAATTCGCGCTCACTCAAAAATGACTGATGACATAAGGAGTAAGTTCATAATTTAAGAGGCGAAAACAGACAGTGTACTTGTCAGTCAGATGACGAGGTAAACGCTTCTCGTGTTGCGTTTGTGAGTGCTGTTGTGTATAAGTATAGCTCTTACATTCACTCAAGGTGTTGTGTGATGAACGCAATACCGCTGAAATATTTTAGCATTGAAATAGTGTACAATGTCAATTATTTCTAATTTTTGTCTTAAATTTGGC